>CM038141.1:100484601-100502101 GCA_021437245.1 Aegilops speltoides | reverse complement strand
GCACATAAATGCATTGAAAGGTCAAGTAATGCATAAAAATGTCCAAACAAACCCCGATAAATTCCAAAATTTAACACAACACTCATGTTGTTTTATGTTGTCACTAGAAAAAGAATTGAAATCAAGAAGAGGCAACGGATATCGTTTCGTCCAGAAAGGTGAAACGTTCCCTACCGTAACCATGAGACTTGTTGTGAGAAGCTCTGGTTTGTGAGAAGCTTATACACCCTAACCTGCCCCAAATGGGACAATATTTTTACCACTGCATGTTGATGTCGTTCCATGCTAGCGTGTCAAGGTTCATAAATTTCAGACACGTTTTGGATTTACTAAATTTAAAAACCAAGTATCTCAATGTTAGCGGCCGAGCGACGGTGGCAAGGTGTTTGACATTCATTCTCATTTCTTGCCTAGGACTTAAGCATGTAACCAAGGACACACATTCCAATTCTAAACCACTTTATATGCACTGGAGCATGTGCATGTAGTTCATATTTGAATTATGCACATAAATGCACAGAAAACTCAGTTGATGTATAAAAATGTCCAAGCGAACCCCGAGAAGTCCCAAAAAATGACACAACACTCATGGTGTTCTATGTTGACACGAGAAAATTTTAGAAAGTAAAAAGAGGCAACATATATCGTTTGTCACCCAAGGTGGCATGTTCCCTACCGAAACAATCTGGCTTGTTGTGAGGGAAGCTCCGATTTGCGAGAAGCTTATACCCAAACCTGCCCCAAATGGAAAAATATTTTTACCACGGCATGTCGATGTGCTTTAATTTTGAATTGTGCACCTGAAATTGCTAGAAAACAAATTTAATGTATAAAATTTCCAAACGAACCCTGAATAATTCCAATTTTTTTACAACACACATATAGTTGCATGTTCATTGCAGATAAAAGGTCTAGCAATTCAAACACAGTCCATTGCCGCTGTGACCCCATTATGTAATTCATATCAAAATGAAAAATCAAGTAGATCCCACACAGTTTATTATCAGCATCGCGGGGAAGGTCTTGCCGCCGTGGACACCTATGGGGCAGGGCCCCTTCGTGAAATCTTGATGCGAGGCGGAGGAGGCACGGAGAGCGGATCGAGCGAAACAGCAGGCGGGTTTTACCCGGCCGGAGCTCTCGGAGATAAAACCCTCTTGCTGCTTGTGTTTGTATTTGATCTCGCTCAAGAGAATGGCGTATGGTGGCGTGGTAGCGTTGAATGAGTCGGCTGGCGAACCCCTCCGGTCGAGTCGTCCGGGTTCGAACCTCCCCTCGTTGTGCATGGGCCTCCTTTTATAGTGCAAGGGTCACGACAGGTGTCAGCGTGGGAGAAAGGGTAAAAAGGTAAAGAGGTGGTAGTTGGAGCAGTCGGGAGCGGTGAAGCTACGATTGCATGAGCGATGGTTTCTACCTACTTTTGTGAGAGGGACAAGGGCATTTAATGCCGTCGCCGTCGACCCAAAAAGCTCCCGCCGTGCGTCTCCGTCTGCCTTGCGGCGATGGATCCACCACCGTGAAGTGCCACCGTGTCCCCAGGCTGCGCGACCACCGCCCGCGTCCACAGGAAGGCCCAGGCGGCGTGGGCGATGGTGGGCGCGAGCACACAGCGCAGCTCTCCGGCAAAGCGCCTTGCCGGGTCTTGATCTTGCCGGGCAGGAGCTTGCGGGCTTTGTAACTGCGCTCCCGGGCCCTCGCCGAGGCGCATGCGGCCTTGGCGTGTCTTCTATGATGTAGTCTTCTAGTCTTCCGGCGAGCTCCTCTCGCCGGGTCGTGGCGATGTAGTCTTGAGTCAAAGCGGCCTTCCGGCAAGCTCCGCTTGCAGGGTCTAATCTTCCGTCTTGTATATTTGGTTCTTGGATGGCTTGATGCGGAATAGGAGGGTCTCCGGCGTGCGTGACAAGCCTTGCCTTGAGGCTGCTGCTGCCCGTGCACAAGTTAAGGTACTAAGGTACCCCTGTCTTAGCTCTGCCGGCAGAGCCCGGGCTGGGCCACACAGTGCGGCGCTGTTGGGCGGGCCCAAAAGCGGTCTGCGAACACCGCGGCCTGGCGTGCGAATCCACTTCGCATCCGCCACATCCCTCCTGGCAGCGCAGCGTCGATTGCGGCGTCGTGGGATGGGGCGTGCCCACGTTCTTCAATGGAAAGAGCGGAGCGCTGCCCCCCACTTCCCCATAAAATCGGAGGGCGGGGCGGTTCCCTCGCCGCTTTCATTACATCTCCTCTCTTCTCCGAGATCCCTTTGCGCTCGCCTCTACATCTCCTCCGCCGTCTCTTGCGCATCTGCGGCCGCGCGGACTCTTCGCCCTCCTTCGCCGCCGCCTCCGCCATGGCCCGAAGGCCGGGAAGGGAAGGGGAGGCGGAAGGACCAGAAGGAGAAATCGAGCAAGCGGCGAAGCTGGCCTTCTGCGAGCGAGCGTCGTCTTCACGCCCACGGCTCGGCGTGCGGGAACTCTGGAACAAGTACTACATTACGGGCCAAGAAGACCAGCGCGCATCCTCGGACCAGAGCTCATCCGGCCGCCACCAAGGACAACTACCCCGGCGGGTACTACTTCTTCGCAGCTTTCTTTCATTGCGGCCTTTGCCCCCCTTTCTCCGATTTCTTCTGCGACATTATGAACACATACGGCTTCCACCTCCTTGACTTCACCCCCAACGCCATCCTCACAATGGCGGTTTCACCTATGTGCGAAAACTTCATAGGGATCTGACCAAATGTGGCGCTGTTTGAGGCACTTCTTCACTCCTAGGGCGAGGCGGCACCCCCCTCTCGGGAGAATTTCTTGGGTTTTCACTTTGAATCTAAAGTCGTACTTGCGGGGAGCTCGCGGCAAGTGGGAAAAGTGGCGTCTTGGATTAGTGTTGGATCGTTGAGGGCGAGCCACACCCTTCACCGCGCGCGCTGGCGCCCATCGTCTTGTGGCGAAGCGGAAGCTGGATTCGGACGATGTTAAGCTCAACATCGCCCTCATCCGGATTCTTCGTCTCCGTCCGCCCGGGCTGTCCGTTCAGAAGTAGGCGCGATTTCCTCCGCCGTCGCATTGCCCCTCTCCGGGGCGAGGAAAAAGGCCGGCTGGGAATGCTGCTGGCGCTGGGGATATAATGAGGCTGCGCCCGGGCTGAACTTCAACTTCACGGCGCTGGGCTGAGGGGATGGTCAGGGAACTCTTGAGATATGACCGGCCCATCGAGTGGTTGAGAACTCCCGGGGAGTGGTGCCCCTCTGCAGCAGCCTGGCCGGGATAGTCTCTGCGCCATGATGCCCGCGTGTGATTCGCGCGGCGTGGAGCGGTCGTGGATTCGCCCGATCCATCGGATATCCTCGGCTTCTTGACAACCTAGAGGTGGCGAAGAACAAGAATGACATCAAGGAGCATCGCGGGACACCACCGTCGGGGAGCTTGCATACATAGCCTCTCGGTGAAGAAACTCTGCGACCCGCGGCGGAAAGTTCATTTTACGCCCGAGGCGGAGGCGCGGAAGTGTCCGGCCGGCGGAGGGGCGGAAATCTGCGAGCTCTGCGGCTTCCTCCAGGCAGCGCTTGCGGGGTTACCTCGTTGAGGCACTCAGGGATCCCGGAATCGCGACCAGCTGCGGCAAGCGGCGCTGCGGAGGAGCGAGGCACCGAAGGAAAGGGGCGCGGCGGAGGACCTGGGCCCAGCCGAGCCAGCCGGGGAGGAGGAGGAGGAGGAGGAGGAGGAGCAGGAGGCGCCCCCGGGGCGCCCGAAGTGCCGAGGGCGCCGGCGGGTCCACGGATCTCTCGCCGGCGACCTCTCCTCGTCATCGGAGACCTCCCGCCCGGGCAAGCCGCGTTCTCCAGCGAGCGCCTCCGCAAAGCGGCGGCGGGCGAAGCGCGAGCCCCGGCAACAACCAGCTCGCCGGGCGGCGCAAGCTTCCGGAAAGCCAAGCTGCGCCGGGCGGCGGAGCACCAGCCACGGCGGAAGCGGCCCGTCTGCGAGCCATGGCGAGCGCCCAGGTGGCGCCAGCGGGCGAGGTCTTCTCGGGCGGGCGGTGGCTCCGCCCACTTCTCGGGCCCGGTATGCGAAGTCGGTCTTCGCAGCCCCGGCCCGAGACCACCAAGCGCCGAGAGCCGCCGCCTCCGTTCCTCGCGCCGGCAGCGCTCGGTAGTCGACTTCTCCGTCTTGGCGAAGGCGGCGAGGAGAACGAGGAGTAAATATCTGGGATCTTTATCTTCTCAAGTCTCGCCTTGATCATTGTTGATGCTAATCTTGTTGCTTGCACCAATTTCAGGACCTTGACCCGGTAGCGGCGAAGAAGGCCAAAGCGTCCGTGGCGAGACCACAGACGACTTCGCTTCGCCAGCAACAAGCGAAGACGTGCGGAGTTAATTTGCGGACCAGCTGTTAGGGAGCAGCCCCAGCGCAGCCCCAGCGTAAGTCTGGGTTCCGCCTCCGTTTGCGGGCATGTTTGAAGGTTTGGTCTGTACTTATGCCTTGATGTTTTGTCTTATTACATGCGAAGCGGAGCCCACGGCGGCGAGGACATCCGGAGTCGCCCGAGGCCGCGAGCCCGTCCCGCCAAGGTCGAATTCCCGGCAAGGGAGTACCCGCCAAGGCGGGTACTCCGCCGAGGCAATAACCCGTGAGGGTGGCTACTCCGCCGAGGGAGCCCGCCACTGACGACGTCCGCCAAGGTAGGTCTTGCAACTCTGTCCTCTTGGCGTTGTCTCTTTTTGGGTATTTGCTTGAACTTCTTTTGCTTTTCCTTTTTCTTCTAGATCCTCCTCCCCGGCAGATGGAGCGAAATTAAATCGTCATCGAGGAGGGAGCCTTGCTGGCGGCGGGTAGCGCCCTGCCGCCGAGAGCAGCGAAGCCGCCGGACGAATCTTGCGAGAACCGCTCCGGCGCGCGGGCCTTGGACAGGGAGGGGCAGCGACCACGCCGCCGACCGGGCGGCGGGAGCATCAAATCTCTTTGCGCCGGCCGCGGCTCCTCCGCGGAGGAAGCGATCCGGCTACTACTTGAAGGCCCCAATGGCGTCTTCATCCGGTGGCGTGGGGCTCTTCGTCGCGAGCTCCAGCGGGCGAGGCCCTTGATGGGAGGTCCTCGCCTCCAGCGAACTGAGATCGTCGAGGGCCCGGCGGGAGCGGCAGTCCCGATGAGGCTGCTTCACCAGCTCCGGCCCTTTACGGGCGAGGCGGTAACTTGCTTCCGGAGGCCCTTATCGCCAAGGCCGCCGAGGAGATGGAAAGCGGCGGGCTCAGCGCCGCCAACCAGCTGCTCTCCAGGTGGCGAGAAAGCATAAGCAGCTTCGCCGGGAGTCTGAAGTGGTTCTTTGGAGAAGGCGAGGCGAAGCGCAGCGGCTCGCCGGGGAGGCTGTCGGCGAGAGGAGAGCTCGTCAGCGGAAGGTCGACCTCGACTCCCACGAGGAAGACCTTGCCGCTCGAGCGAGCCCTTGGCGAGGAAGCGAAGGCCGAAACCGCCCGCGGCTGCCGTGGAGACCGCCAAGGAAGAGCTTGCCGCCAAGGTCGCGCAGCTGGAGGAGTTCTTGAAGGTGGCGAGGAGAAGGTCGCCGCGCTCAACACGGGCCGAGAAGGGCGCCCACCAACTCTGAACTCCAGTCGTCTTTCCAAGAAGGCGGCAGTGAAGGCCGCCAAGGACTCCATCGAGAACCTTGAGCTGCAAGTCTCCTTGTTGAGGACTCGCTCGGCGCCGCCCGGAATCGGAGACCAAGCTGAAGGAGGAGCTCAGCGAGGCGCTCCTTAGTGGACAGCATATGAGCAGCCGAAGCAGTTCCACCGTGCCGTCGAGTTATGGACCGAGGACACAGTGTCTTGTCGTCCGACATCGACCGAGGAGCTCTTGGCGCTGAAGCTGGAGCATCTCATCTACTCCGGATCCAAATCTCGCTCCACGGCGCCAAGCTCAGCCTCTTCTTGAGGATCGCGCGGCCCTTACAAATCTGCGGAAGAAGATCCCTGCTTGGTCGCCGAAGAAACTTCGCCGGTGTCTTGCGGGAACCATGGAGCGTGTCTTGGCGAAGATCGTATACGGAACCCGGCATAAACCTCACCAGCGTTCTTGCGGCTTGCGGCCGGCGAACATGGAGCTCTGAAGGAACAGTCGCCCACATCATTGCTAAAGTGAACAAGATCCCGGGGTGGAGGCGACCGTGTGGACTAGGCCTCCTTTATCTTTATTTCTTTTGTTCTTTGCATGGGATGTTATGAACTCATTAGTCATCGCGACGAGTTATTCCTCGTCGGATATTATCTTTATTTTGATTAGTAAATGCGGTGTTATCCCCTTGTTCGGATCCTCAACTTTGCATGCTTCAATCCCTCGCTTCTAGAAACTTGCGGCAATGGGCCCTTGCCGCGGCGAGTGCTAAACTTCGAAGCAGCTTGCGGACAAGGTCTCACCGACAACAACCTTCTGCTGACTAGTCATAACACACTTGGCTTCTTGGCGGACTCGAAAAGCGAAACAAGGGCGCGACACTTGCGCGGCTTCGCCATCGTTGAGTGTGCTCAAGAACAAGGTAAGGTGCGGCTACCCACGGTAGGTTCCTCCGAGCATAAGTTTTCCATACAAAGTGTGATCGTTCAAGGGAAGCAACTTAAAATTTTGAACTGCCCAAATTCAACTTAGCTTTACGTGATCCGTGAGCTTCTCTTTCTTGAGCGGCACTTGGTTCATCCTCCACTTCCTTCCCCGGCAAACTTGTCGCGAGAGCGTCCCTCTGTTTAAAGTAAGGAAAGAAAGAAACAAGCATATGGCCTTTCGGCGTGCTATTGCTTACGGATATGTCGTCGCACAAAAGATGCCAAATAACACATGCAAATTGCGAGAAAAAGCATGCAAAAGGCAAATAGCGCAAAACACGAAGCTTTATTAGTGCAGGGGTCTGCGCCCGGCTTTGTACAAGGGTTACATGCAACGGCGGCAAAGCACAGTACAAAAGGTGGTTCTTAGGAGCGGATCACGGCAACCGCGCCTTATGGGTGAAACTTGCGAAGATGCTCTATGTTCGAGGTTGCTCCTGGTAGGCCTTCTTCGGTCTCGGCGGACGGCGCGGGCCTCGTGACTTGTCTCACCCGATAAGGGCCTTCCCGCCAGCGTCAACTTGTTGGAATTCTTGGCGGACTGAACACGCCCGAAGAACAAAGTCGCCTTCCTCGAGACTCTGGCTTTAACCTTGCGGCTATGGTAGCGGCGCAAGGCTTGCTTTGTATCGAGCAGCTCGTCTGGCAGCACAGGCGTCCCTCCTCGAGGAGCAGCGTCATCTTGTCGCGATTGCTCTTGCTCGAAACTCATCATAGCGAGCACTCGAGGAGATCCGTATCTGAGTTCCGTGGGGAAGCTTACGCTCCATAGACTAGAGCAAAAGGTGTACGTCCGGTGGCTCGATTTGGTGTCGTTACGATTGACCAAGAGCGCGGCGACTCCTCTATCAATTTCTTCGCACTTGTGCAACTTGTCGAAAGTTCTTGTCTTGAGTCCGCGCAGCACTTCAGCGTGGCCCTCTCCGCTTGACCGTTGCTCCTCGGGTGAGCAGCGAAGCGAAACAGACCTTGGCGCCAAGGTCTCCGGACGTGTGCATGAAAGCGCGACTAGTGAATGTGTACCGTTGTCGGTGATAATCCTGTTAGGGATTCGAAGCGGCACACAATCGACTGAAACTTGACCGCTGATTGTCTTGTCACCTTTCTCCACTGGCTCCGCCGGCCACTTTGTGAACTTGTCGATTGCCCGTACAAGTACTCAAAGCCCCGACAACAGGGGAAGGGGCGAGGATATCGAGCCCCAGACCGAAGGGCGAGGATAAAGGGATTGTTTGGAGAGCTTGGTGGTGATGAATTTGCCGCATGGGCCAGCGCTTCACACTTGGTTACTAGTGCGATTGCATCTTGGAGGCTTCTTGCCAAAGAACCCTTGGGAAAGCTTTCGGCAAGTGCCCTTCGCCAATGTGGTGGCCACATATGCCTCCGTGTATCTCGCCAGCAGCTTACATCCATCTTCCTGGAGATGCACTTCAACTGACACCATTGAGTCTTCTTACATGCATTCGTTATCCACGAACTGGTACATACTCATTGCTGGTTATCTTTTCCATTTCCTCTGGGTGGCAGGAAGCTCTCGGTCTGCGGAAAGCAGACGTCTGCTGCGCCCATGCGGAGCACAGGGCTCGGCGGCAGGACTAAAAGGCATGAAAGCTGCTGCGGGAAACTCGGCTTCTCTGGCGAGAACCTCAGCCTGCCGAGCTGAAGTTCCCGGCAAGCTCGCCGGGCGAAGCTTCTGTCGGGAACACTTGCTTCAGCTGTACATATCAGGGGATCTGCGGGAGCAAACTGTTCCTCGGCGTTACAGTCGTTGATCTTGGGGACCTTGGCGGCCCTCGGAGAGATCCGCCCGACAAGTAGTCGCGGAGACCAACTTCCTTTTCTTGGACTGCCCAGCCCGATGGTGTCACGGATGGTTGAGTCGAGCTTGAGCAAGAAGGTCCCGGTTCCACGGGTAACTTCATCGCAGCACACTTTGAAAGGCCATCTGCAATTTCATTACGAGCTCTTGGAACATGCTCCATCGCAAACCTTCAAAGTGCTCCTCTAGCTTCCTCACTTCATTGACATAAGCTTCCATCAAGGGGCTCGATAGCTCTTGTTAACTTGCGGACCACCAGCGAGAATCTCCCTTTAATCAGCTTCTTGATCCCAAGTTGGCGCAATCCACGAGGCGGCGAGCAAACCTTCATATTCAGCGGTGTTGTTTGTCGCTTGCTCCCTTGGGAAGTGCATCTGGATAACATACTTGAGGTGCTCTCCGGTGGTAGCGATGAGTACCACGCCCGGCACCGGCGCCTTGCGTGAAGGCACCATCAAAGTACATTATCCATTCACTTGTCGCTTCTTATGCAGGTGTACTTGTTTCTTGGACTTCTTCATCAGGCGTTGGGGTCCATTCCGCTATGAATTCTGCAAAAGCTTCGGCTCTGTATGGTTGAAGTGCTTTCAAACTTGAGTCAAAGCTCGGCAGCTCGAGTGCCCACTCAGCGATCCTGCTGTTGCTTGGATTGTGCAATATCCTCTTGGTGAGCGGTGACCCTTTGTTATCTCGTGTGCTTGGAAGTAATGGCGCAGCTTTCTCGAGGCCATGAGGAGGCGAAAAGCAGCTTTGCACACGAGTATCTTGATCGGCCCCCCTGGAGGAGGAGCTTACAAAATACCTTTGGCTGCACCATTTTCTTCCGTACCTCATCCAGTTCTGCTGAGTTGTCCTTGTCGGGGCGAGCTTGCAGGGCAGCCCACCTTGTCATTGGATTAAACTTGCGGGGTTTGGCCTCCTCGTCGGACTCCTCTCCGCTACCAGCGCAGCACTAACCACTGGTTGGTTCTTTGCTAGGTACAACGATAACCTCTCCTGTGGTCTAGGTGCGACAAGTATTGGAGTGGAGGATAGAGTACCGCTTCAAATCTTGCAGTCTGCCTCCGCTTCGGAGTCCACTTCATGGGACTGCCTTCTTCAAGATTTTAAGAAAGGTAGGCGCGTTCTGCGAACTTGAAATGAACCTCTTGAGGCAGCCACACATCCTGCAAGCCTTGACATCCTTGACTCGCCTCGGGGCTTGATTTGCTCAATGGCTTTAATCTTGTCGGGGTTGGCTTCAATCCCCTTTGTGACACAAAGAACCGAGAAGCTTCGGAGGAACTCCAAAGGCGCATTTCTCGGGGTTCGACTTAAGGCATATCTTGTGCGAGTTCTGAAATGTCTCTTCAAATCTTGAATCAGCGTATCCACCTTTTGCTCTTCACTCGATATCATCCATGTAAGCCTCTACATTTACGTGGATCGTGGTTCAAAAGCGGTATACACTACCCTTGCAAATGTTGACCTGCATTCTTGGTCCAAATGGCATGCTGCGAAGCAATAGGTGCCACATGGAGTGATAAATCAGATCTTCTCTTCATCTTCTTTGGCCATGAAGATCGGTGATAGCTTTGATGCGCATCAAAAAGCGAGTAGCTCACATCCGGCGATGGAGTCAACAATCTGGTCGTCTGGGCGGCAAGGGAATGGATCCTTGGGACATGCTTTATTCACATCGGTGAAGTCTATACACAGCCTCCATTTCCCGTTGGCCTTGCGCCTGACGGTGGGTTTGCTAACCACGTCGGATGAATCACGCCTCTAACTGGGCTGCTGCCTCTAGCTTCTTGATTTCTTGATGATGAACTCTTGGCGCTCCACGGCTTGCTTCCTCACTTTTTGCTTGATGGGCGCGCGCGAGGGCAAGCGGCAAGCTTGTGCTCAATCACCTTCACAGGAACACGGGGATGTCGGGCGGTTGCCATGCAAACACGCCGACATTAGCCGCGGGAAAGCGGCGGCGCTTTCCTATTCTTTGTCAGCGTGGCGCGATGGTGAAGGTACCACCGGTCTGCCGTCCTCCTTGGCGGGCACCTTCTTGGTTGCCGGTGGGCGGCCATTCCTTCTTACTCTTGCGGTGGAGCTCGATGGTGCGTCCTCGGCGGCAGCGCGCACTCGAAGAGTGCGGTTGCGGAGTGGGCCCCGAGCATTGCGGACTTGGTCTTCGCCTTCTTTCTCCGGGAGCTTGCGGCAAGCGCATTCTTGTCGGCGCGGCTGCCGCATCCAGTAGATCTTGTCGGTGCGGATAAGCGCATCCTTCTTGTCGCCGTGGATAGTGATGGCGCTTATCGGCCCGGCATCTTAATGCGTTATAAGCATAGTGGGAAGCTGCCATGAACTTGGCGAGGCGGGGCGGCGAGTATTCCATTGTATGGCAAAGGAATATCGGCGGCGTCAAAGTGATCGCTCGATCTGAAATTGAGCTCCCGCCAAAGGTCACCGGCGAGTGATCTTTCCTTGGGCTTGCTCCGTCCGGGTTGATTCCTTGGAAAGAACGGTCTCTTGAGCTTCGCCATCTGGAATTTGGAGCTTCTCGATCCACAGCGAGAGGAGATCAAGTTCGAGCCCGGCCCGCCGTCTACCAACATTTTGGTGACCTTGAGGTTGCGGATGGTGGGTGAGACCAGCATCGGCAAGCACCCGACCCGCGGTGGTGCGGTCGGGGTGATCCTCAAGATCAAAAATGATGGGCGTGCGAACCATTTGAGAACTGCTTGCGACCCCATGGGCGGCTCTGCTGCGTTCACCTCACGCTGCTTGCTTTAGCTGGCGGTGGGAGGTGTGCGAGAAGCGCCGCCGTCGGCGCCGCAGGACCTTCGTGGCCTACGGAACTCCGCTCCTTGTCATCCTCATCTTCCATATCTTCATCGTCGTCTTCTTCATCTTTATGCCATTGGCCGGGGAGGTCGATCACCTTGCCGCTGCTTAGCCTTGTCGCGGCGTCCTCCCGGCCGTTGAGCGGCCGCTTCTTCTTCGGTTCTCCTCCGCCACCTTGGGCCCTCTCCTTGTCGCGCCTCTCGTACTCAGCTTTTGCTGCTCGGCGAGTACTCGGCAGCTTGCGATTGGTGAGATCGTGGCCCTTAGTGCGGTGGATTTTGCGATATTGCTTGTCGGAGCCGCCACGCTTGTCGGCTGCCGCTTCTGAGTGTAGGTTCCTTGCGGAGAAGCAACCCGTGTTTGCTTGGCGGGAGCCTCCTTGCGGGCTTCTCGGCGGCAAGCACCTCTTTCTTGTTCTTCCCTCTGTTGTTCGCCGCGGCTCTTGTTTCTTAAGGCGTTATCGTCCTTCTCGCTTCCTCTGCGCCCGCATCCTCCCGAGTCTCCTCCCCTCTTCAGCGTCTTGCCGCCGACGAGCATAGAGCTCGTGACATCTCGAATCTTAGTCATCGCCATTTCTTCACGCATCTGGCGATTCGCCGTTCTGGTGGAGCAGCGATAACCATGGCGGTGGACATCGAGATGTTGTGTTGCACACGGTGAAGCGTTGGATATACTTGCGAGGATTCTCCTTCATACGGGCCAAAATGTGGAGATCGCTCTCTGGCCGTGGGGTTTGTGACCGCCCGATGAAGGCGCCCGACAAGCGATGGCAAGGTCGGCCCAAGAAGAAATGGAGCCTTCCGGCAAGTGCATAAGCCAAAGCGAGCGTTCGGCCTAAGCCTGGCGGGAAGTGGTTCGCCGAGAATCTTGTCGTCGCGCCCCGGCGGCTGCACGCGATGGTGTGAACAGCGAGGAACTCCGAGGGTGCGTCTTGCCATCGTACTTCTCGATGCGTCGGGCTTGAAGTTCTTCATCTTTGGAGCCCTTTGGGCGCGCGCGCTTCGTGGGTGAGCAGGGGCAGCTTTGCAGCGTCTGACAAGTCGCTGGTTCACCGGCAGCGTCTGCGTCGACAGCGTTCCAGCTCTGGTGCGATTGTCGCCGAGTTTCTCGATGGCGCTTCGATCGTGGTCGGCGTCTTCGTCGCCGGTGCGTCGAGACTGGCGTTGATCCCGGCGAGCCGCGGATCCGGCAGCGCCGTGGAGCCGTCGTCGGCGTTGTTCCAGCAGGGCGGCGTCTTTTATACTGCGGCGAGGCGCCGGTGGTTACATCCCGGCCTTATCGCCGTTAGCCTCGTCTTCTCGGCTTACGCGGCGCGAGTCGCCGGCTCTATGAAAAATCGTTGTTGTAAAAGCGACGAGCTCTTGATGGTAGCCCTCCGGTCTTGGCCTTGTCGCGGCTGGAGAAATCGAAGCGATTCGCCCTTACAGCGCTTCTGCGGAGTGGAGGAAGCGGGAAGCGGCGGTGCGAGGCGGGGTGGCTCGGACTCTAACGGTGTTAGAAGGCGAGATCCTCCCGGCGCCGCTTTGCCGTGTCGGGCGTTGGCACAGGCGTCCTGCGAGCCTCCGGCGTGTCCTTGCCCAGCGGCGGATACCACCTCCGTGGTATGGCGGCTGGCAGGTCGCCGTGTCTTTGAAGATGGGCGTGGATCGCGGAGACCGAGCGCGGTCACCCGTCCGTCCTTAGATCGGGTGGCGCCCGAAGTGTCTTGGCGGCGACCACCGCTCCGTCGGCGTCTCCTCCGCCCTTGCTGCTCGGTGGCGGCGGGAGAAACGCGAGCGAACTGCAACCAAAGCCTTCTTCTTGAGGCCATGGCGTAATCGTTAGCCGAATTCTTGTGAAAGTGGAGAGGTTGATGGCGGCGCGCCCAGCGCGCGACGCCGAATCAGTCCGCACAACCTCGGCGCCCCTACTGCGCGCGAGAGATGTCATGAGGAAGGTGCTGCCGCCGGACACCTATGGGGCAGGGCCCCTTCGTGAAGTCTTGATGCGAGGCGGAGGAGGCGCGGAGAGCGGTCGAGGCGAAAGCGCAGGCGGGTTTTTTACCCAGCTTCGGAGCTCTCCGGAGAGATAAAACCCCTACTGCTGCTTGTGTTTGTATTTGATCTCGCTCAAGAGAATGAGCGTATGGTGGCGTGGTAGCGTTGAATGAGTCGAACTGGCCGAACCCCTCCGAGCGCGAGAGTCGTCCAGGTTCCGAACCTCCCCTACGTTGTGCATGGGCCTCCTTTTATAGTGCAAGGGGTCACCGACAGGTGTCAACGTAGGAGAAAGGGGTAAAAAGGTAAAAGAGGTGGTAGTTGGAGCGGTGCGGGAAACGGTGAAGCTACGATTGCATGAACGATGGTTTCTACCTACTTTTGAGAGAGGGACAAGGGCATTTAATGCCGTCGCCGTCGACAAAAGCTCCCGCCCGTGCGTCTCCGTGCGCCGCAGCGATGGATCCTACCGTGAAGTGCCCTTTGTCCCCAGAGCTGCGCCACCACCCGCCGTCCACAGGAAGGCCCGAGGCGTAGCGTGGGCGATGAGCTGGGCCGCGAGCACGGCGCAGCTCTCCGGCAAAGCGCCTTGCAGGTCTTGATCTTGCGGGCAGGGAGCTTGCGGGCTTTGTAACTGCGCTCCGGGCCCTCGCCGAGACGCATGCAGCGCCGAGGCGTGTCTTCTATGATGTAGTCTTCTAGTCTTCCCGGCGAGCTCCTCTCGCCGGGGTCGTGAGCGATGTAGTCTTGAGTCCGAAACGGCCTTCCCGGCAAGCTCCGCTTGCCGGGGTCTTGATCTTCCGTCTTGTATATTTGGTTCTTGGATGGCTTGATGCGGAATAGGAGGGTCTCCGGCGTGCACGTGACAAGCCTTGCCGCGGGGAGCTGCAACTGCCCGTGCACAAGTTGGGGTACTAAGGTACCCCTGTCTTAGTACACCGACAATCACCAGCCGTGTGACATGTAGTACAAAATATCCTGGAGCACCGTCGGTGTATAAATGCGCCTATAGCTTCTGCGAGAAGGTGTGTCGGCTCTGATCCACGGTGGCGTGTAAAGCACACTAGCTCGCTCCCCAAATACTCCTTCCTCTACATCCCTCGCAATCTCAAAAATATCTGCTGCCCCTTGATCCAAATGTTGATAGCCCCGCCTTGTTACTACCGCCTAGCAAAATTTTTGGTTGTCGCGGTATTTTCTCAAACACCACCTTACCCCCCCTCCACACACACACACACCTGCACAAAACCTGCGCTCACCGACACACACAACCCCCGTAACCATTGGTAGGTTGCCGTCGCCTCCATCCTCAACCTTTGTCTGTGTGTCGGGAAGCTTGAGGAGCCAATGGCCCAAAAGAGGTTTATCACGGCCTCTTCGCCCGACGCCGGCGAGGTGGCCACCGAGGTGTCCCCGTCGTCCTCCGCGGGCTCTTTATCGATCTGCCGTTGCCGGTCCCCCAATCCGCCCACCGTCGTGCCCCTATGCCGGTCCGAGGACTTCCCCGTCCTCCCTCGGACCCGGCAGCCGATGAAGTCCTACCTCGGGGTCCGGCAGCGGCGGTGGGGGACATGGGTCACCAAGATTAAAGATCAGGAGACCCACACCCGCCGGTGGCTCGATAGCTTCCACAAAACCGAGCTCATGACCATGGAATCTGACGGCGGCGGGTCCTCTGGCAGCCGATGGCTAGGCTCAATTTCCCCTTGGCACATATGCGCTCCACCTCGTTACAGCCGGGCCGGGGTGGTGAGCTCGGCTATGGCGCGGGAGGACCCGAGCATGGGAGCACCTCGAGGCCGAGGCCGCCAGCGAGGCCTACATGCAAAACTCCGTCGGCGGCACCGGAGCTCATGGAGGCAGCAGGCGATCTTTGTCGGTCTGAGCACAGCGAGGTTATGCGCTCTCCTCCGATGATGAGGTCGAAGGCAGCAGACGGCGGCGGAGGCATCCAGGTGGGCGCGAGGGCGAGAAATCGGCGTCGGCAGTGGAGGAGTGCCTTCCCGCGACCACGATGGCGGCTTTGCCGGACCCGGCTCGTGGCACACCGTACCTAACAAGGAAGGATTGGCTCGACCTCTACTTCGACCGAAAGTAGTTTAGCTTAGTTTAAATTTATGTTTTATGTTCGGTTATGCAAAACTATCTATGTTTATGTTTGAATTCATGCTACTTTTGGTTGAACCTGCTTGGAACTTGATCAAATTGAAGTTTACAACATTAAGTTTAGGGGATCGACTAGAAGCGGCCAAAAATTGCTGGAGTATATATATATATATATATATATATATATATATATATATATATATATATATATATATATATATATATATATATATTATTTAGTCCTTTAACTTTTAAAGGATCGGCTAGAGATAGCCTTATGCATTGTTTATTTCAGTTCTTCACAATGTGATGATCTATATGTGCAACTATTTGTCATGCAATTCAATTTCATCAATAACAGTTTCAACAATACCACTATGAATTACGATATTTGGTTGTTGTTAAGGATATTGCAGTTAACATGCCGTTTTGTTTTTTAACAATAACTAGTGTACTTTAGACACACAATACCAGTTTGAATGACTATTTGCTTGTTTTTAAATGTTATGCACGATGAAGTTAACACACCTTTCCACTTCTTGTTTTGCCTAACTAGCGTGCTAAGCACACTGCTGAAGCTATCATTTGTAGATTATGTTGTCTACCATGGATATATTTGGTTGATGTTTAGCCTGTTGTGCTTAACATGCCTTTATATGTACTCATACATGACAATATTGAGAACAGTGCTGTTTTTTCCATCGAGGTTAGTTTCATCGCATTGCTTATATGTACTCACTGTTCAGGATCTCAGTAGCTGGTACCATATAGTATGTGGGCTGATAAGGGATTAATCGTCAAATCGGACATTTCACTGAATATATCTGATTCAGTAGGTTAACTAGGGCCATATTTAATATATCTGAGGCTACATAGCAACATGCATGTACTGAATGACTAAATATGCAATCCCGGTCTACAAAGCAACAAGGAAGAGTGTTACCTTAATGTCCGTGTTACCTTAATGTTCCGATGATGTCTAGATATATGTGTATAAAATCTTATATAATGGGATGGAGGAGTGTTGTACTACATCATTTTGCAATTGTTGTTTAGCTTCTAATATTAACTTGGTGCTTTTAGGTACACATGTCATTGCCAAAGATCCACATTTCGACCCTTTCTACGTATGGGGCAATGAGATATTCATGAACCAGCATCAAGTGAGGAAATTGATAAAGATTGTTATTAAAATGGGTCAAAAGATGTCAATCGAACTATATGTTTACACTTTATGCAAGACAACGATGAAGCTGCGGGATGGTAAGTAAGAACATGTAGCCATCTTTTCTTTGCCGTAATGAGTTGTGTTAGATGACAATGTACGAATCATTTTTCCTTTGAAGTGGATCCTGAAGCAGTTTACTCAAGATTACCTCTCAAACTACATGATTGGCGGCCGGCCATCACAAGGGGTTGGACTAGAGTCGTGCGTGCCTTACGCATCGAGGAGAGCACAATAGGGCCGATACCTTCACCTTGTTCGACAACGAATGTTTGTCGCCTCTTTCTTTACCATCTATAATAGTACAAGTATAGAACCCTAAACATATGTACCTGTGAATTGAATAATGCATTGGTTGATTGAACCTGATGGATATGAATAAAGCTATAGCATACTTTCAAGTTTAAATTAGGTACAATTTTAAATAGCAGCAATTAAATTAGGGTGAAATTACGGTTATGCGAGGTCATTCTGGCGCTACGGTTAATAAAGCCGCGCGTGTGCGATATACATCATAATCCGACCACGGTTCACGGAGTGAAGCGTGTGTATCAATCACACAATTGTTGTTTGCAAAGCGTATGTGATGTCAAACACTATCACATATGATCTTGGGAGAACTAAATGTGTGAATGTCTACCTATCGTACCTGACTTATAATCATGAACTGTTTGTGATGTGCGGGCATAAATGGCGTAGAGCCGATTTAGTGCGTGCCTAGAAAACTCCTGTTCACGAAATCTGCACGGTTTTAGGTAAAACCACAAACTCATTGCGATGGCAATGCGAGCACAAGCGAGTAGCAAGGATGAAGCGTTTGGATATGCGAGACATCAAAAGCGGTTATATAGGGGCAACTATATGCATCAAGGCTCCCTATCCCCGGCGGTTTACGGGTGCGTGTGGGAAGGACCCCCTATCGCGCACACTCACTTGGCGATGGTTCCAAGTGTCATCAGCGGAAAGGGGTTGAAAACCTTTTGTAT
>CM038141.1:100216401-100484501 GCA_021437245.1 Aegilops speltoides | reverse complement strand
CTCGGATAACAGAATCGCACGCAGAAAGAAAGAATTGCTAGTTCGCAAACGAGATGGAGACCCCCGACGAGGCGAGACGGACCACGCGAGCGCATCGGGACAACGGCGAGGACGAGCGAAATCGAACCGGACGCGACTCTACACGGACGACGAGGAAGACGAGCAAAATCGAATCGGACGCTACTCCACACAGACGACGGCGAGGACGAGCAAAACCGAAGCGTACGCGATTCCACACGGATGACGGCGACGAGCAAAATCGAACCGGACGGCAACTCTAAACGGACGAAGGCGACAAGCAAAATCGAACCGGACGAGACCCCAAACGGGCGACGGCGAGGACGAGCAAAATCAAACCAGGCGCAATCCCAAACGGACGAATTGAGCACGAGCAGAAACCAAATCTTGCGTGGTTCTAAACCTAAACGGGCGGCGAATCGAGGACAAGCGAATCCAAACCAGGCGCGAGGAGGTGAGGCGAGGCGGGAGGCACGACCCGGGGCCCCGGACGAAGGGAGGAGG
Source organism: Aegilops speltoides (assembly GCA_021437245.1). Classification (NCBI taxonomy): domain Eukaryota; kingdom Viridiplantae; phylum Streptophyta; class Magnoliopsida; order Poales; family Poaceae; genus Aegilops; species Aegilops speltoides. Next base: position 100,483,979 of record CM038141.1, on the reverse strand, counting down.
AGCACACCGGCGGGCCACGGCCAGAGCGCAGGGAGGGAGGATAGGGCGCGCCTGGCCGTGGGCGGGCCGCCGGGGAAGGGGCGGTGGCGCCGGCCAGGTCCTTGCCGGAGGAGGCTTGGGCGGGCGGCGGAAACCGGAGGGGAGTGGAGCTGGTGGTGGTGGGTTGGGGCTTGATGCGGACAGGGTGGGCAGGGCGAGGGGTCGGTCGGTCGGTCGGCAACGCGGTGCGGCGCGAAGATTACCGTTGCAGAGGCGGTTCCGTGCAGACCACGGTGCGGGCACACGGGCTATCCGGCCCATTTGGTCGTGTTAGGTTGTGTGTCGTGTTTTATCTAAAAATACTTCCTCCGTAAACTAATCTACTATATTTAAATAGAAGCCCCCCCACTACCTGATTTTCCTGCCTTCTAATGCATCCACATCATCTTAAATTCTGTCAGCCGTTTGATTGACCACAAGTGGCTCAGATTTGCAGCCCGTGCTCCACGCCCCCGCTGTTTTTTTTTTAAGAACAGCACGCCCCCAGTTGGCTCCTCCTTCTCGGTTCCTTCCTTCCGAGAACGCACCAATTGATTTCCTCAATTAAGTTTGACGCTTCTATTGCCCTAATTAATTCCCGCATCAATTGATTTTTGATGCCTCTCTTTACCTTCTACGGCTGACCATCTTCATTCTCCATAAAACAGGCAACCTACAGACACAGACCTTGAGGTCGTGCGCCATGGGGACCAGAAGAACCTGCACGTACGCCGAAACCTGCAACCTGTAGCTACGCCCTGCCTCCGGGTGGCTGCCACTGCTTGACCACCACTGGATTTGCCTCGGTTTAGCTCATCCCGGCCACGCTTGCGTCGCGACCTTGCAGGAGCTGAAGCGGCCACTACAAGAACTCTGGTGAGGACCTCCCTATTGTTGGAAATATGAGCGATTTACCGAATGATTTTATTAACAGAAATAATAGGTAAAACATGACTAAAATAGCAAATATAAAGTAAGTCATGCAAACTGACAGAGAGAAGGTAAACATCGCTCGATATATGAATTTGAGCTTAACACATCTAGAATGGACACTAGATGAAGTTGCTTATACGACATAGAACCTAACATACGAGGGCGTAAACTAGAACCAAGAATCAGAAAGGTGACTTCTAATGAAAAGGAGAAGAACACGACGTCACAAAGAAGCAGCAGGTTACCGGACTTGGGGTCGGTGTCCTCGCCGCCATGTCGCCGAGGAGGTCGCGACGTCGGGAAGAAGTCGTCGTTGGGGAAGTAGTCGTCGGCGACCGGATCGTCCGTGATGAAGCAGCCAGTAGTCGCGCAGAGCGCTCCCCAAAAACCTTATCACCCTTCTTCCGTACAGGACTCGTCGTGACGAGGCGTGGCGTGGCGTGGCGTGGCGAGGCGGGCAGCGGAGGAGGAGCGCGCGTGGATGTCCCTCTTGTTCTCATGCTCATACAAGTGGGGAAGGAGCCTCCCTTATAAAGAGGTCCAACTCCCTCTAAACTAGCAATGTGGGACTAAACTTTATTTCCACCCCTGCCTTGCACAAATGGGTCATGTGTGCCTCTAGGATTTATTAGGAATTTCGAAGCGCTCTGGGCTAGGCCCAAAATGGACAGAATTCTAGCAAACCCCACCAGATCCCAGAGGCACACAAAATTTGCCTTTGGTTCCAAAACACTGCTTTTATATACCGGTGCTCGCAGTGGAGACTGTTAAGTTGAACTTCCACCTAGAACTCTATGCTACACTAGTAAGCAACTTGAATAAAGGATGGGCCTTGAATCGCAAGTTTTCTGCGAATCTAGCTTCACATAAAGCCTTGACCGACACGTGGCTACCGTGGGTCTTCCCATGGTGGAGCTTATCGTCATACTCCGTGACCTTTCATGAGTTTACTAGAGAGAACCCTACTCTCATAGATTGCGACGTTTGACAATCAGACTCATATAGGTGTGTTCTTCAAAAGATGTTTTGCAGGACAACATCTCTGCTTCAAAGAGCCACTTAGAACACATTAAGATATACATCAACCTGCCATGCAGATTAGGAGAATATTGCATCTTCATGGAGTGGTATTTTTAATAGTAAGGATACTCTCCTCCCAGTTGACCAACAGCTTGTCTTCCACAGATCTCCGATCACAAAGAATAGGTTACCACTATGAACAACTTATATTGTGGGTCTCATACCCATCTCCCTCGATGCATTATCTATCACATTACGTGATAGACCCTTAGTGAAAGGATCTGCCAGATTTTTAGACGTTTGGATATAATCCAATGCAATAACTCGAGTTTCTCATTTTTCCGATGATTTTAACCTTCTCTGAGCGTGTCTTGATGACTTCATGTTATCCTTTGAGCTGCTCACTTTAGTGATCACAGTTTGATTGTCACAGTTCATAAGGATACCCGTGCAGTTTCTCAACTACCGCAAGTCATTCAAGAGTCGTGAAAGCCAATCTGCTTCGACCGTAGTCGTATCTAGTCTTTGTGAGTTCTGCTTCCATAGTTGACCTCGTTAAGATGGTGCCTTGCAAGACTTCAAGAAACAGCGCCACCTCCATGAGTGAACACATATCCGCCATGGCCTTTATCTCATCAAGATCGAGATCCAGCTTTGAGTCACTATATCCTTCAAGCACCTTTGGGTGCCCAAATAGTGAATTCCATAATTTGATGCCTTTCAAATAACGCAAAACTCTCTAGAGCTTTCCAATGCACATCTCCGGTTTTGAGACAAACTGCTCAACTTGCTAACGCAAAGAGATGTCGTGTCTTGTAGCATCGCTAAGTACATAAGCGAGCCAATAATCCGAGAATACTTCAATTGATCTCTAGCAATTCTTCGATTCTTTCAAGCAAAGACTCTAGCATCATATGGTGTTGGAGAGGGCTTGCAGTCACTATAGCCAAAGCGACTCAAGATCTTTTCCACATAGTGAGATTGAAGCAAAGTAATCCCACATCATCATCTCTCAACAACTTGATGTTCAAAATGACATCACCACTCCTAAATCCTTCATCTCAAAAACAATGAGATAGGAAATCCTTGACCTCCTTAATAACATTCAGCTTTTGTTCCAAAAATCAAGTATGTCATCAACATACAAGCAAAGCATAACTCCTCGCCCCCACCATGGCGATAGTACACACATTTGTCGCCGTTCACAACAAAGCTCAGAATTGTTAAAGTTCTTTCAACTTCTCATGCCATTGTTTGGGTGCTTGCTTGAGTCCGTATAAAGACTTCAAAGAACTTGCACACTTTCCTTCCCGACCATGTATTACAAACCCATCTAGTTGTTCCATATAAATTTCCTCATCCAACTCTCCATTCAGAAAGCGGTCTTAACATCCATTTGATGAACGAGAAGACCATGTGAGGCAGCTAGTGAAAGTAGAACTCGAATAGTGGTCAATCGAGCCACGTGAGTAAGTATCAAAGAAATCTTCACCTTCCTTTTGGGTATAACCCTTAGCCACGAGCCGAGCCTTGTACTTTTCAATAGTACCATCGGGCCTAAGCTTCTTCTTGAATACCCATTTGCATCCTATAGGTTTGCACCCATAAGGACGATCGCTTATCTCCCAAGTTTCATTCGCCAAGATGGAATCCATCTCGCCATTTAACCGCTTCCTTCCAAGAGTCAAGATCTTCATATGCATAGGCCTCTCAAATAGAACCGGAGTGTCATCTATGAGATACACAAGAAAATCATCACCAAAGGACTTTGCAGTCCTCTGTCTCTTGCTCCTAATAGGAACTTCATTGTTCTCCTCCACGGACTTTCAAAGTGTTCCATCGAAATGGCGGGTTCAATAATTGTGACCGGTTCTGATTAGATGAACCAGCATCTCTGATTAGATGAGGTAGCCATATCCTTCATGGGAAAGATATCTTCAAAGAAAGTCGATCATTCGACTCCATGATCGCATCTGACATGCATGTTAGGTACCTCGAGTTTACAACCAAGAATCTATATCCAATGTTTGTGAAAAGCATATCCCAAGAAAACACAATCCACGCCTTTGGTCCAAGTTTCCGCTTCTTTGAATTGGAACATTGACTTTCGCCAAACAACCCCATGTTCGCAGATAAGAGAGTTTTAACCTTTTCTTCTCCCATTCCTCGGATTGAGTATCTCTTTGTTCTTTGTGGGAACTCGATTTAGGACATGACATGTCACAATATCGCCTCCCCACCATGCCTTGAGAGACCCGATGTGTCTAACATGGCGTTAACCAAATCGATTAGAGTACGGTTCTTTCTTTCGGCCACCCCATTTGACTGAGGTGAGTAGGGAGGCGTCCTCTCATGGATTATACCATGTTCCGCACAAAAAGCATCAAATTCATTGGAAAAATACTCTCCACCACGGTTGGACCTAAGCCTCTTGATTTTCCGATCAAGTTGGTTTTCCACTTCACTTTATAGATCTTGAAAAGTTCAAAACCTCATCCTTAGATTTCGTAAGATACACACAGAAGTATCTAGTGGAGTCGTCAATTAACGTCATGAAATATTTTTTCCACCTTTTGTCAAAACACCATTCATTTCACATAGATCTGAATGTATAAGTTCTAGTGGTGCAAGATTTCTCGTCTCTGCAGTCACGTGAGATTTACGAGGTTGCTTAGCTTGCACACACACTTGACACTTAGATCCCTTAACGGTGGTGAAAGTAGGGATTAAGTTCAACTTCGCTAGACGCGACATGCAACCAAAGTTAACATGACAAAGTCGTCAATGCCACACCTTTGATTCACTATTGTTGCAAATATGATTAACAACTTTATTGCAAACGCCGATAAGGATAAACGAAACAGCCCCCGACTCATAGCCTTTACCAACAAAGGTTCCATACTTGGATATTACAAATTTATTCGACTCAAAGACAAGCTTATAGCCATCTCTACACGTAAGAGATCCGCTAACAAGATTTTTATTGACGGAGGGACATAATGCACGTTCTTCACCGCACGATCTTTCCGAAGTAAACTTCAGATCGACCGTGCCAACACCACGAACGAAGCACTTGAACCGTTGCCCATCAAGACGGTTGAAGTCCCTATGATCCGATAAGACGAAAACATGGAAATATCACCGCATACATGCACATTAGCACCCGTGTCAATCAACCAATCAGAGAATGACATCTTGAAAGAATAGTGGGAAATATACCATACCCAAAGATCCTTCATGTCAATGTCTCCGATGACAACATTAGCGGTCTTGCCGCTTTCCCTGTGATGACGCTTGTCATAGCGATTGGGGCAACTAGGAGCCCAATGATCAGGATCTCCACACACATGACAAGCACCTTTCTTCTTGTCATTCTTCTTCTTGAAGTTCGTGTCTTTGCATGACCTTGTTCTTCCCATCAAAATTTCCTTTACCATCAAACTTGCCCTTGTTCTTGAACTTGTGGACTGGAAGTTTTCTTCCGTACTGATTGGCACTAGATCCTCCTCAATACCTCGAGCACGTGTCCTTTGCTCTCGCTTTTCTTCCACATCAAGAGTGCCAATGAGATCCGAACGGAAAACTCCTGTCTCTTATGCTTCAAGAGGTAGCAAAGTTCCTCCACGAAGGAGGAAGCTTAGTGATGATACCCCGACAACAAACCCGTCCTAGAGGATACAATTGAAGTGCTCAAGTTCTCTAGCAAATGATCAGATCTCGTGAGCCCGCTCAACCACGGAGCGCTCTTCACCATCCCAGAATCATAGAATTGCTCCATGATGTACAGCAAGGTGCCGCATCCGAGACCCCAAACTTGGCCTCGAAAAGGCCCCACATATCTTTTCCATTGTCAATCGACGATAAGCATCAACTATGTTCTCACCAAGAACACTCAAGAGAGCAGCCTTAAACAAGGTATCCATTTTCTCAAAAGCTTGTGCCTGTTGGGCATCTTGCTCTCCTTCAGTTTGCCAAGAGTGGCGTCATAGCAACTCATGGTTTGAAACCATAAGATCGCTCTCACGCCACCCCTTATAGTGGATACCTCAAACATAGGAGGTCTCATGGAAGCAAAAAACCATTCGAGGTAAATTGCCTATAATAAAGTTTTTGGATTGTTGGAAATATGAGCGATTTACCGAATGATTTTATTAATAGAAATAGTAGGTAAAACATGACTAAAACAGCAAATATAAAGTAAGTCATGCAAACTGACAGAGAGAAGGTAAACATCGCTCAGATATATGAATTTGAGCTTAACACATCTAGAATGTACACTAGATGAAGTTGCTTATACGACATAGAACCTAACATACGTAGGGCGTAAACTAGAACCAAGAACTGTAGCGGGACTTCTAATGAAAAGGAGAAGAACACGACGGCACAAAGAAGCAGCAGGTTACCGGACTTGGGGTCGGCGCCCTCGCCGCCATGTCGCCGAGGAGGTCGTGGACATCGGGAAGAAGTCGTCGTCGGGAAGTAGTCGTCGGCGACCGGATCGTCCGTGATGAAGCAGCCGAGAGTCGCACAGAGCGCCCCCAAAACCTAATCACCCTTCTCCGTCACAGACTCAAAGAGTGTGGTTTGGAGGCTCATCGTCCCGACTGCGGTGCACGCCGCAAGCCGGGATGGAGAAGATCGTGCAGCAGCAGCAGAAGGCTCATGAACCGTGGCGAGAGGAAGAAGTAGTTCGGTGCTTCTTCTTTGAGAGGAGCGACCTCCCTTTATAGGCGCAAGAGAAGGAGGCGAGAGGGCAGCACGGAGTCAAGGGACCGAGGAAGATGAAACGAATGCAGACAAGCGGTGAAGGGTGCAGCGCTCAGATTTAATCTCCACTACAGCAAAAACTTTCCATCTCTCGAGTGACCTTTCAGATACCAGTGGTGCGTGGCAAAAATTTAGACATCGGCTCGGCTCATTCCCGCAACCCGCGGCGCATCGTGACGAGGCGTGGCGTGGCGAGGCGGGCGGAGGAGGAGGAGCGCGTGGATGTCCCTCTTGTTCTCATGCTCATACAAGTGGGGAAGGAGCCTCCCTTATAAAGAGGTCCAACTCCCTCTAAACTAGCAATGTGGGACTAAACTTTAGTTCCACCCCTTGCCTTGCACAAATGGGCTGCGTGGGCCTCTAGGATTTATTAGGAATTTCTGAAATCTCTACTGGCTAGGCCCAAAATGGACAGAATTCCAAAAACCCCACCAGATCCCGTGAGGCACACAAAATTTGCCTTTGGTTCCAAAACACTGCTTTATATACCGATCTCGCGGTGGAGACTGTTAAGTTGAACTTCCACCTAGAACTCTATGCTACACTAGTAAGCAACTTGAATAAAGGATCGGGCCTTGAACGCAAGTTTTCATGAATCTAGCTTCACATAAAGCCTTGACCGATACGTGGCTACCGTGGGTCTTCCCCGCGGGTGGAGCTTATGCGTCATACTCCGTGACCTTTCATGAGTTTACTAGAGAGAACCCTACTCTCATAGATTGCGACATTTGACAATCAGACTCATATAGGTGTGTTCTTCAAAAGATGTTCTGCAGGACAACATCTCTGCTTCAAAGAGCCACTTAGAACACATTAAGATATACATCAACCTGCCATGCAGATTAGGAGAGTATTGCATCTTCATGGAGTGGTATTTTTAATAGTAAGGATACTCTCCTCCCAGTTGACCAACAGCTTGTCTTCCACATCTAACTCACGGGATCTCCGATCACAAAGAATAGGTTACCACTATGAACAACTTATATTGTGGGTCTCATACCCATCTCCCTCGATGCATTATCTATCACATTACGTGATAGACCCTTAGTGAAAGGATCTGCCAGATTTTTAGATGTTTGGATATAATCCAATGCAATAACTCCGGAGTTTCTCATTTTTCCGATGATTTTAACCTTCTCTGAACGTGTCTTGATGACTTCATGTTATCCTTTGAGCTGCTCACTTTAGTGATCACAGCTTGATTGTCACAGTTCATAAGGATACCCTGCAGGTTTCTCAACTACCGGCAAGTCATTCAAGAGTCGGCAAAGCCAATCTGCTTCGACCGTAGTCAGTATCTAGTCCGTGAGTTCTGCTTCCATAGTTGACCTCGTTAAGATGGTCTCTTGCAAGACTTCAAGAAACAGCGCCACCTCCATGAGTGAACACATATCCGCTCGTGGCCTTTATCTCATCAAGATCATCGAGATCCAATTTGAGTCACTATACCCTTCAAGCACCTTTGGGTGCCCAATAGTGAATTCCATAATTTGATGCCTTTCAAATAACGCAAAACTTTCTCTAGAGCTTTCCAATGCACATCTCCGGTTTTGAGACAAACCGCCTCGGTTTGCTAACGCAAAAGAGATGTCGTCTTGTAGCAGCTAAGTACATAAGCGAGCCAATAATGAGAATACTTCAATTGATCTCTAGCAATTCTTGATTCTTTCAAGCAAAGACGCTAGCATCATATGGTGTTGGAGAGGGCTTGCATTCACTATAGCCAAAGCGACTCAAGATCTTTTCCACATAGTGAGATTGAAGCAAAGTAATCCCACCATCATCATCTCTCAACAACTTGATGTTCAAAATGACATCAGCCACTCCTAAATCCTTCATCTCAAAACAATGAGATAGGAAATCCTTGACCTCCTTAATAACATTCAGATTTGTTCCAAAAATCAGTATGTCATCAACATACAAGCAAAGCATAACTCCCTCGCCCCCACCATGGCGATAGTACACACATTTGTCAAACCGTTCACAACAAAGCTGCAGTATTAAAGTTCTTTCAACTTCTCATGCCATTGCTTGGGTGCTTGCTTGAACTGCATAAAGACTTCACAGAACTTGCACACTTTCCTTCGACCATCTATTACAAACCCATCTGGTTGTTCCATATAAATTTCCTCATCCAACTCTCCATTCAGAAAGCGGTCTTAACATCCATTTGATGAACGAGAAGATCATGTGAGGCAGCTAGTGAAAGTAGAACTTCGAATAGTGGTTAGTCGAGCAACGGTGAGTAATTATCAAAGAAATCTTCACCTTCCTTTTGGGTATAACCCTTAGCCACGAGCCGAGCCTTGTACTTTTCAATAGTACCATCGGGCCTAAGCTTCTTATAGAATACCCATTTGCATCCTATAGGTTTGCACCCATAAGGACGATCGCTTATCTCCCAAGTTTCATTCGCCAAGATGGAATCCATCTCGCCATTTAACCGCTTCCTTCCAAGAGTCGGCATCTTCATATGCATAGGCCTCTGAAATAGAACTGGAGTGTCATCTATGAGATACACAAGAAAATCATCACCAAAGGACTTTGCAGTCCTCTGTCTCTTGCTCCTAATAGGAACTTCATTGTTCTCCTCCACAGGACTTTCAAAGTGTTCCATCGAAATGGCAGGTTCAATAATTGTGACTGGTTCCTGATTAGATGAACCAGCATCTCTGATTAGATGAGGTAGCCATATCCTTCATGGGAAAGATATCTTCAAAGAAAGTCGATCATTCGACTCCATGATCGCACCGACATGCATGTCGGTACCTCGAGTTTACAACCAAGAATCTATATCCAATGCTATGAAAAGCATATCCCAAGAAAACACAATCCACGCCTTTGGTCCAAGTTTCCGCTTCTTTGGAATTGGAACATTGACTTTCGCCAAACAACCCCATGTTCGCAGATAAGAGAGTTTTAACCTTTTCTTCTCCCATTCCTCGGATTGAGTATCTCTTTGTTCTTTGTGGGAACTCGATTTAGGACATGACATGTCACAATATCGCCTCCCCACCATGCCTTGAGAGACCCGATGTGTCTAACATGGCGTTAACCAAATCGCTTAGAGTACGGTTCTTTCTTTCGCCACCCCATTTGACCGAGGTGAGTAGGAGGCGTCCTCTCATGGATTATACCATGTTCCGCATAAAAAGCATCAAATTCATTGGAAAAATACTCTCCACCACGATCGGGACCTAAGCCTCTTGATTTTCCGATCAAGTTGGTTTTCCACTTCACTTTATAGATCTTGAAAAGTTCAAAACCTCATCCTTAGATTTCGAAGATACACACAGCAGTATCTAGTGGAGTCATCAATTAACGTCATGAAATATTTCTTTCCACCTTTTGTCAAAACACCATTCATTTCACATAGATCTGAATGTATAAGTTCTAGTGGTGCAAGATTTCTCGTCTCTGCAGTCACGTGAGATTTACGAGGTTGCTTAGCTTGCACACACACTTGACACTTAGATCCCTTAACGGTGGTGAAAGTAGGGATTAAGTTCAACTTCGCTAGTCGCGACATGCAACCAAAGTTAACATGACAAAGTCGTCAATGCCACACCTTTGATTCACTATTGTTGCAAATATGATTAACAACTTTATTGCAAACGTCTGATAAGGATAAACGAAACAGGCCTCCTGACTCATAGCCTTTACCAACAAAGGTTCCATACTTGGATATTACAAATTTATTCGACTCAAAGACAAGCTTATAGCCATCTCTACACAGAAGAGATCCGCTAATAAGATTTTTATTGACGGAGGGACATAATGCACGTTCTTGACCGCAGACGATCTTTCCCAAGTAAACTTCAGATCGATCGTGCCAACACCACGAACGAAGCACTTGAACCGTTGCCCATCAAGACGGTTGAAGTCCCTATGATCCGATAAGACGAAAACATGGAAATATCACCGCATACATGCACATTAGCACCGTGTCAATCAACCAATCAGAGAATGACATCTTGAAAGAATAGTGGAAATATACCATACCCAAAGATCCTTCATGTCAATGTCTCCGATGACAACATTAGCGGTCTTGCCGCCTTTCCTGTGATGACGCTTGTCATAGCGATTGGGGCAACTAGGAGCCCAATGATCGATCTCCACACACATGACAAGCACCTTTCTTCTTGTCATTCTTCTTCTTGAAGTTCGTGTCTTTGCATGCCTTGTTCTTCCCATCAAAATTTCCTTTACCATCAAACTTGCCCTTGTTCTTGAACTTGTGGGATGGAAGTTTTCTTCCATGCAGTTGGCACTAGATCCTCCTCAATACCTCGAGCACGTGTGTCCTTTGCTCTCGCCTTTTCTTCCACATCAAGAGTGCCAATGAGATCCGGAACGGAAAACTCCTGCCTCTTATGCTTCAAGAGTAGCAAAGTTCCTCCACGAAGGAGGAAGCTTAGTGATGATACCCCGCAACAAACCTGTCCGTAGGATACAATTGAAGTGCTCAAGTTCTCTAGCAAATGATCAGATCTCGTGAGCCCGCTCAACCACGGAGCGCTCTTGACCATCCTGTAATCATAGAATTGCTCCATGATGTACAGCTCGGTGCGCATCCGAGACCCCAAACTTGGCCTCGAAAAGGCCCCACATATCTTTTCCATTGTCAATTGACGATAAGCATCAACTATGTTCTCACCAAGAACACTCAAGAGAGCAGCCTTAAACAAGGTATCCATTTTCGAAAAGCTTGTGCTGTTGGGCATCTTGCTCTCCTTCAGATTTGCCAAGAGTGGCGTCATAGCAACTCATGGTTTGAAACCATAAGATGCTCTCACGCGCCACCCCTTATAGTGGATACCTCAAACATAGGAGGTCTCATGGAAGCAAAAAACCATTCGAGGTAAATTGCCTATAATAAGGTTTTTGGATTGTTGGAAATATGAGCGATTTACCGAATGATTTTATTAATAGAAATAGTAGGTAAAACATGACTAAAACAACAAATATAAAGTAAGTCATGCAAACTGACAGAGAGAAGGTAAACATCGCTGCGATATATGAATTTGAGCTTAACACATCTAGAATGACACTAGATGAAGTTGCTTATACGACATAGAACCTAACATACGTGAGGGCGAAACTAGAACCAAGAATTGTAGCAGGACTTCTAATGAAAGGAGAAGAACACGTCGGGCAAGCAGCAGCAGCAGGTTACCGGACTTGGGATCCGCGCCCTCGCCGCCATGTCGCCGAGGAGGTCGTGGACATCGGGAAGAAGTCGCGTCGGGAAGTAGTCGTCGGCGATCGGATCGTCCGTGATGAAACAGCCGAGGTCGCACAGAGCGCTCCCAAAAACCTAATCACCCTTCTCCGTCACAGACTCAAAGAGTGTGGTTTCGAGGCCTCATCGTCCCGACTGCGGTGCACGCCGCAAGCCGGGATGGAGACGATCGAGCAGCAGCGCGAGTGCTCATGAACCGTGGCGAGAGGAAGAAGTAGTTCGGTGCTTCTTCCGAGAGGAGCGACCTCCCTTTATAGGCGCAAGAGAAGGAGGCGAGAGGGCGCGCCGGAGTGAAGGGACCGAGGAAGATGAAACGAATGACAAAGAAATGAAGGGTGCAGCGTTCAGATTTAATCTCCACTACAGCAAAAACTTTCCATCTCTCGAGTGACCTTTCAGATACCAGTAGTGCGTGGCAAAAATTTAGACATCGGCTCGGCTCATTCCCGCAACCAGCGGCGCATCGTGACGAGGCGTGGCGTGGCGAGGCGGGCGGAGGAGGAGGAGCGTGGATGTCCCTCTTGTTCTCATGCTCATACAAGTGGGAAGGAGCCTCCCTTATAAAGAGGTCCAACTCCTCTAAACTAGCAATGTGGGACTAAACTTTAGTTCCACCCTTGCCTTGCACAAATGGGCTGCGTGGGCCTCTAGGATTTATTAGGAATTTCTGAAGCGCTACTGGGGCTAGGCCCAAAATGGACAAATTCCAAAGAAACCCCACCAGATCCCGAGGCACACAAAATTTGCCTTTGGTTCCAAAACACTGCTTTTATATACCGATCTCAGCGGTGGAGACTGTTAAGTTGAACTTCCACCTAGAACTCTATGCTACACTAGTAAGCAACTTGAACAAAGGGATCGGGCCTTGAATCGCAAGTTTTCTGCGAATCTAGCTTCACATAAAGCCTTGACCGACACGTGGCTACCGTGGGTCTTCCCATGGTGGAGCTTATGCGTCATACTCCGTGACCTTTCATGAGTTTACTAGAGAGAACCCTACTCTCATAGATTGCGACATTTGACAATCGAGACTCATATAGGTGTGTTCTTCAAAAGATGTTCTGCAGACAACATCTCGCTTCAAAGAGCCACTTAGAACACATTAAGATATACATCAACCTGCCATGCAGATTAGGAGAGTATTGCATCTTCATGGAGTGGTATTTTTAATAGTAAGGATACTCTCCTCCCAGTTGACCAACAGCTTGTCTTCCACATCTAACTCACGGGATCTCCGATCACAAAGAATAGGTTACCACTATGAACAACTTATATTGTGGGTCTCATACCCATCTCCCTCGATGCATTATCTATCACATTACGTGATAGACCCTTAGTGAAAGGATCTGCCAGATTTTTAGATGTTTGGATATAATCCAATGCAATAACTCCGGAGTTTCTCATTTTTCTGACAGATTTTAACCTTCTCTGAACGTGTCTTGATGACTTCATGTTATCCTTTGAGCTGCTCACTTTAGTGATCACAGTTTGATTGTCACAGTTCATAAGGATACCCGGTACAGGTTTCTCAACTACCGGCAAGTCATTCAAGAGTCGGCAAAGCCAATCTGCTTCGACCGTAGCTGTATCTAGTGCTGTGAGTTCTGCTTCCATAGTTGACCTCGTTAAGATGGTCTGCTTGCAAGACTTCCAAGAAACAGCGCCACCTCCATGAGTGAACACATATCCGCTCGTGGCCTTTATCTCATCAAGATCGAGATCCAATTTGAGTCACTATACCCTTCAAGCACCTTTGGGTGCCCAAAGATAGTGAATTCCATAATTTACATGCCTTTTCAAATAACGCAAAACTTTCTCTAGAGCTTTCCAATGCACATCTCCGGTTTTGAGACAAACTGCCTCGCTTTGCTAACTCGCAAAAGAGATGTCGTCTTGTAGCAGCTAAGTACATAAGCGAGCCAATAATCTGAGAATACTTCAATTGATCTCTAGCAATTCTTCGATTCTTTCAAGCAAAGACGCTAGCATCATATGGTGTTGGAGAGGGCTTGCATTCACTATAGCCAAAGCGACTCAAGATCTTTTCCACATAGTGAGATTGAAGCAAAGTAATCCCACCATCATCATCTCTCAAAGAACTTGATGTTCAAAATGACATCACCCACTCCTAAATCCTTCATCTCAAAACAATGAGATAGGAAATCCTTGACCTCCTTAATAACATTCAGATTTGTTCCAAAAATCAGATGTCATCAACATACAAGCAAAGCATAACTCCCTCGCCCCCACCATGGCGATAGTACACACATTTGTCACCCGTTCACAACAAAGCTCGCAGTATGTTAAAGTTCTTTCAACTTCTCATGCCATTGCTTGGGTGCTTGCTTGAATCTGCATAAAGACTTCAAAAATTTGCACACTTTCCTTCCCGACCATCTATTACAAACCCATCTGGTTGTTCCATATAAATTTCCTCATCCAACTCTCCATTCAGGAAAGCAGTCTTAACATCCATTTGATGAACGAGAAGATCATGTGAGGCAGCTAGTGAAAGTAGAACTCGAATAGTGGTTAGTCGAGCAACAGGTGAGTAATTATCAAAGAAATCTTCACCTTCCTTTTGGGTATAACCCTTAGCCACGAGCCGAGCCTTGTACTTTTCAATAGTACCATCAGGCCTAAGCTTCTTATAGAATACCCATTTGCATCCTATAGGTTTGCACCCATAAGGACGATCAGTTATCTCCCAAGTTTCATTCGCCAAGATGGAATCCATCTCGCCATTTAACCGCTTCCTTCCAAGAGTCAAGATCTTCATATGCATAGGCCTCTGAAATAGAACTGGGAGTGTCATCTATGAGATACACAAGAAAATCATCACCAAAGGACTTTGCAGTCCTCTGTCTCTTGCTCCTAATAGGAACTTCATTGTTCTCCTCCACAGGACTTTCAAAGTGTTCCATCGAAATGGCAGGTTCAATAATTGTGACTGGTTCCTGATTAGATGAACCAGGCATCTCCTGATTAGATGAGGTAGCCATATCCTTCATGGGAAAGATATCTTCAAAGAAAGTCGCATCATTCGACTCCATGATCGTACCAACATGCATGTCAGGTACCTCAGAGTTTACAACCAAGAATCTATATCCAATGCTATGAAAAGCATATCCCAAGAAAACACAATCCACAGTCTTTGGTCCAAGTTTCCGCTTCTTTGGAATTGGAACATTGACTTTCGCCAAACAACCCCATGTTCGCAGATAAGAGAGTTTTAACCTTTTCTTCTCCCATTCCTCGGATTGAGTATCTCTTTGTTCTTTGTGGGAACTCGATTTAGGACATGACATGCTGTCAATATCGCCTCCCCCCACCATGCCTTGGAGAGACCCGATGTGTCTAACATGGCGTTAACCAAATCGCTTAGAGTACGGTTCTTTCTTTCGCCACCCCATTTGACCGAGGTGAGTAGGAGGCGTCCTCTCATGGATTATACCATGTTCCGCATAAAAGCATCAAATTCATTGGAAAAATACTTCCACCACGATCGGACCTAAGCCTCTTGATTTTCCGATCAAGTTGGTTTTCCACTTCAGCTTTATAGATCTTGAAAAGTTCAAAACCTCATCCTTAGATTTCGTAAGATACACACAGCAAAGATCTAGTGGAGTCATCAATTAACGCCATGAAATATTTCTTTCCACCTTTTGTCAAAACACCATTCATTTCACATAGATCTGAATGTATAAGTTCTAGTGGTGCAAGATTTCTCGCCTCTGCAATCACGTGAGATTTACGAGGTTGCTTAGCTTGCACACACTTGACACTTAGATCCCTTAACGGTGGTGAAAGTAGGATTAAGTTCAACTTCGCTAGTCGCGACATGCAACCAAAGTTAACATGACAAAGTCGTCAATGCCACACCTTTGATTCACTATTGTTGCAAATATGATTAACAACTTTATTGCAAACGTCGATAAGGATAAACGAAACAGCCTCTCGACTCATAGCCTTTACCAACAAAGGTTCCATACTTGGATATTACAAATTTATTCGACTCAAAGACAAGCTTATAGCCATCTCTACACGTAAGAGATCCGCTAACAAGATTTTTATTGACGGAGGGACATAATGCACGTTCTTGACCAAGACGATCTTTCCGAAGTAAACTTCAGATCGACCGTGCCAACACCATGAACAGAAGCACTTGAACCGTTGCCCATCAAGACGGTTGAAGTCCTATGATCCGATAAGACGAAAACATGGAAATATCACCGCATACATGCACATTAGCACCGTGTCAATCTACCAATCAGAGAATGACATACGAAAGAATAGTGGGAAATATACCATACCCAAAGATCCTTCATGTCAATGTCTCCGATGACAACATTAGCGGTCTTGCCGCTTTTCCTGTGATGACGCTTGTCATAGCGATTGGGGCAACTAGGAGCCCAATGATCAGATCTCCACACACATGACAAGCACCTTTCTTCTTGTCATTCTTCTTCTTGAATTTCGTGTCTTTGCATGCCTTGTTCTTCCCATCAAACTTTCCTTTACCATCAAACTTGCCCTTGTTCTTGAACTTGTGGATCGGAAGTTTTCTTACATGCAGTTGGCACTAGATCCTCCTCAATACCTCGAGCACGTGTGTCCTTTGCTCTCGCCTTTTCTTCCACATCAAGAGTGCCAATGAGATCCGGACGGAAAACTCCTCGCTCTTATGCTTCAAGAGGTAGCAAAGTTCCTCCACGAAGGAGGAAGCTTAGTGATGATACCCCGCAACAAACCCGTCCGTAGGATACAATTGAAGTGCTCAAGTTCTCTAGCAAATGATCAGATCTCGTGAGCCTGCTCAACCACGGGCGCTCTTGGTCATCCTGTAATCATAGAATTGCTCCATGATGTACAGCTCGAGGCCCGCATCCGAGACCCCAAACTTGGCCTCGAAAAGGCCCCACATATCTTTTCCATTGTCAATCGACGATAAGCATCAACTATGTTCTCACCAAGAACACTCAAGAGAGCAGCCTTAAACAAGGTATCCATTTTCGAAAAGCTTGTGCTGTTGGGCATCTTGCTCTCCTTCAGTTTGCCAAGAGTGGCGTCATAGCAACTCATGGTTTGAAACCATAAGATCGCTCTCACGCGCCACCCCTTATAGTGGATACCTCAAACATAGGAGGTCTCATGGAAGCAAGAAAAGCATGACAGACTCAAAGAGTGTGGTTTGAGGCTCATCGTCCCGACTGCGGTGCACGCCGCAAGCCGGGATGGAGAAGATCGTAGCATGCAGCAAGCAGTGCTCGAGAACCGTGGCGAGAAGAAGAAGTAGTTCGGTGCTTCTTCTTTGAGGAGCGACCTCCCTTTATCGGCGCAAGAGAAGGAGGCGAGAGGGCGCACGGAGTCAAGGGACCGAGGAAGATGAACGAATGCAGAAAGAGCAAGGGTGCAGCGTTCAGATTTAATCTCCACTACAGCAAAAACTTTCCATCTCCCGAGTGACCTTTCGTGTACCCGTAGTGCGTGGCAAAAATTTAGACATCGGCTCGGCTCATTCCCGGAACCTGCGTCGAGGCGTGGCGAGGCGGGCGGCGGAGGAGGAGCGCGCCTGGATGTCCCTCTTGTTCTCATGCTCATACAAGTGGGGAAGGAGCCTCCCTTATAAATAGGTCCAACTCCCTCTAAACTAGCAATGTGGGACTAAACTTTAGTTCCACCCCTTGCCTTGCACAAATGGGCTGCGTGGGCCTCTAGGATTTATTAGGAATTTCTGAAACTGCTACTGGGCTAGGCCCAAAATGGACAGAATTCCAGCACCTATTCTGCTTCTCGCCTTTCCCCTCCACAAAATTCCATCTGTTTTTTGTTGTTGCGCCAAACCGATACTAAGCATGGACAAGTCTGCCTGATCCAATCAAAATAGTGCCTCTGTAACCAAGGTACGTACAAATAGAAAAATGAGGTTGTCCAGTTATGTATTTGTCCAGATCTCCACGCACATGCCTGAGTTGTTCCCCATAAAGCATATGTGTTTTTGTAGTGGATGAGATGCATATGTGATGTTGGGGCTTGATGTGTATTACTGTATATATGCACATTATTGTCTCATTGTTCTAGCGATTGGTATGTGGCTCAGGGTCATGTACAAATTCTAGGATGTATGGATGCGTTGCTGCTGTATTTGTTTCGTGGTGGATCTCAGGCTTCCCTTCACAAAGCTTCTCCAGTATTCCTCGCCTTCCAACAGCTTTGGCTAACTTTTGGGGTAAGTAGAGGCCATGGTTTTGCTTGGATTTCATTCCCGTCCAGTGTAGCATCCAGATCGATTTGTTAATTCTGAACCTGTTTTGTGTGATGTATCTTCTATATGTATTATGTGCTCCTTAATACAGATGGCGATTTCAATATCTTAGAAAATTATAATGTAGAAAAATAGTTAGTATGGCTTGCAAGGTTAAGTCCTCGATCCATGGATACAGGCTGGAATCTATAATGAAATCACAAGGTACAACTTTTGTCATATATTTGTTTCTTGAATTTTTTTAAGCCTAGGTACTATTTTTCATCTACTGCACACCATGAGCCTTTCATTTACATATACATCTTGCAATTGTTGGTATATAAATCACGGCATTCAAATTATATTCATAAGTGCTATTTACTTTCTTTATCAAGTTTTAGATGTCACCAATCGCCTCTATTTGAGAAATTCTTGCATCTTGGTTGGGCTGATGGGATGCGTGACAACCAGGGAGGCGACAAAGTTTTTTCTGTTTTGCGAGCAAAGGGAGGCGACGAATTGTTGTCGTCTATCGAATGGTCATACGGCGCCAGCTATGTCTGCTGCATGTGCAATTCTCCGTGGGCATCTGCGACTATAATGAGAACATCAAGTAGTGCAATTGCAGTCAATTACCTCAGCTTATTTTTCTCACCATGCTACGATCCCATTCAGTTTAGTGGATTTGATGGGATCCAAAGGTTATATGCGTCTTCGAATGCTTTGATGAAACTTGATTATTTTGACAAAGGTATTTGGATGAATAATATGCAAACTACAACAGAACACAAACAATTATTATAATAACAGTGAAAAACAAAATCTATCTCATCGATAGATGTCAGTCTAGAGAGCCCATCATCTCTCTTTAGCCATTTCTCACACTAATGTCCCGCAGCGATGCGCGGGGCATCCCCTAGTATAAGAGCGTTTAGATCACTATATTTTAATGATCTAAACGCTCCGTAAACTAATATAAGAGCGTTTAGATCACTATATTTTAGTGATCTAAATGCTCTTATATTAGTTTACAGAGGGATTATATGTTTTTTTAGGATTATCGTCGTAGTTCATTAATCACAAACATAGTGAATACAAAAGCACACAGGAACTGATCAGAAAGTCCGAGAGAAAACATGTGCTCCCACAACTTTGCGCAAAACCCCTCCAAGAAAATAAAATCACATTGAAGACCATAGGAATTCCGGCAACTGTCGTCACCATCGACATCGTCGTAGAATTCAGAGGAGAACCATAGCCAAGAAGGGCGTTGTGAGCCGATGAAGAAGTCTTCCAAGGACGAGGCCTTTTATCATTGTGGCGTGTCGGTCGGGGATCTTCCCCGTCCTCCTCGAATTCCGGAGTTACTATCAGCCGTCGATGTCGTCGAGGCCGAGCACCAGATCAGCGGTAAGTCAAGATCCGGAACCACCATCCTCTCAAAGTCATCGGCGATGTCACCAGGGATGACAACCACCGGCCATGGACTTAAAACCGCCTTCCAGAAGGATCAGCGAGAGACTGAGCCCACCCGCTCCTCGATGCCGCCATTGATGACATCGAGAAGGGACTAGAGCTTGGGCATCATCCTTGGATGCAATGTCGCAGTCACCATAAAAAACAGCGCCACGCTACACACAATACCTTGCATTGCAGTCGTTGCCCCGATGCAGCCGCATGGAGATGCTAGACTCGCTGATCGAAAGGAACAACGAATACACAGATCCACGAACCTCTCAACACTGTCACGAAGGACGCCGCCGAGATGATGCCAGGACTCGGGAAATCTTACTCGACACAGTGCCGCTAACACCATTGAAGTGACGCAGGAGGACCAACCTACCCTAAACCTATCTACACACCTAAGGCGGAGAACCGGGGCTCCTCCATCTAGCCGTTGCCGAGGCAAACGGAGGAGGAAGGAGCCCGTGGACTCGCCGACGGCTGAGGCGGAATTGGAGGTGCCCTCTCTGTGCGTCTTTGGAACCGTTAGAGAGACGCACTGGGGAGGTTGTGGGTTTGTGTAAAGAGGGAGGGGAAAATATGCTGGTGCAAAAGACATTTGCTATGTTTTCATTTCGTTAACATCAACTTAAGGTCCAACTTGTTTCAAATAAAAAAACTTGAGGTCCAACTAATTGCCCAGCTAGAACGACGAGGGTACGTGTCCGAATTGACTGTGTTTGAGGTGACTTCTGGCGATAGTCCCACGGCCGACATGGTGCCAACTCTTCCCTCCCCGTTGATCCCCTCCCTCTTCCAATTTGATCCTTCGTCTGTCTCTGAGATCCACCACTACTCCCCCTCGTTTGTTCTTATCCCTTCTCTCATAATTGATTTCTCTTCCTCTAGTGTTGTTTCAAGTGGCCGAGGTGGGATTTTCTCAAGTCCTAGTGTTGAGGGAGGCGCATTGAAGGAAATACAAAAAATTGATAGTACTTAAGTGTACAAGCAAACTGATCATGTTGGGGAGGGTCCTCGCCCATGCTGGCCACCCCATGCCTCTTTAGTTATTTCACCCTATCAATCCTCTGTTCATCATCTCTCTTGATCGTTCTCTCAATCCATGGCTTCCTTAGTCGTTGTATATCCCAAAATGAACCACACTTGGCGCATGTGTGTTGACTACCAACCCCTAAACAAGGCATGCCCCAAGGATTCATTCGTGCTGCCACATATCGACCAAGTGATCAATTCCATGGCCGGTTGCGAGCGTTTGCGTATTTTGGGCGTATATTCAGGCTATCATTAGATAAAAATGAAGTATTCAGACGATATCAAGACTCCTTCATCATCTCCTATGAAACTTTCTCCTAATTTTCATGCATTTGACCTAAAAAATGTTGGTGCGACCTACCAATGGTGTATTCAAAAATGTTGACACTAGTGGGGCAGCAGAAACTTCCACACCTTTGTCAACGACATCGTGATAAAGTCCAAGTGCGGGGATGATCTCCTGGCGGATCTGGCGAAAACCTTCATAGACCTCACGCAGATCAATTCGAAGCTTTACCAAGAGAAATGTATAATCAGATTACCTGCAGAATCTCCTTGGTTTCATCATTTCTGTATGCGAGATTGAGGCCACCCGGAGAAGGTCAAAGCGATCCTAAAGATGGCCACACAAAAAAATCTAAAGGTTGTGCAGTAATTCATCGGGTGCATTACATCCCTTAGGGCATCTCTGATGGTGACCCTCTAACCGCTCACATACGACCAGACCGCAGAAGCCATCCAACGCGTGACTGTATCGGTCTGCGGTGCAGTCCGGACGTGTTTTCTCCCGCAAGTTGGTGACAAAGTTGGGGGGTGCGGGAGTCCGAACAGCAGCCACGCAGGACTCCGACACCCCAAGCCCACCCAATCCCCCCTCTCGGTCTCATTTCCTTCCACTATGTCCTTCTTCTCCTTGCTTTGCATCCACAACCTCCACCTCCCCCGCCACAGTTGTATGTCTCTGGCCGCCATAGAGGCATTGTCGGCGACGCGCCCTCGCCTTTACGATGTCGTTGTCCACCCAAGAGCCGTTTGTACCCAGGTACACTTCCCCCCTCCCCGTCGGCGACCTCCATGGTGGACAGCACGAGCGACAGGTGTTCGGTCAAATGCCATTGAGCTTATTTTCAAACGCTATGTTGTTTTTAGTGTATGAATGATGGTGAGCTACTCAACAATGGAGTATGAGTTATTATGCAATGTGTGGTTGGCCGTATCTGCAGATTTCGTAAGCAGAAGCTGAGGGGGACCTTCTGCAGTAGGTGCATGAATTATTTCACGCACGAAAGCACACTGCGCCCTACGACAGTTACATCAGTCAACAACACAATGTGAGGTCGTTATCGTATCGCTTGCATGCCATCTAGACCAGCGTAACCAAGTTTTATCAAGTGGTTGCTCAGCTGCAGGTAAGGTGGCCATTGCATGCGGCAGACGAGATCGTAAGTGTAAGGGCATTTTTATCCCTAAGGTGTTTTGGTGATTGATGACAATGCTTTTGCGGACTAATCGTGTGCCTTGAGTATTTCAGTCACTTCGTTGCTAGGCACAAGACGGTTTGGTACCCCTCGAAGACATTGAAGGCGGCGATGTTCTACGTCTCTTTTGGTGGATTTGAGTCATAGGATAGTCATTCTATTAAGAGGGGGTCCAAGATGGAAAGGTTTGGGTGGAATCATCACGTACACGTTTTCTCCGTTTGCACCGCCTTTCCCTTTGCTCTTTGGAGCATCCTCCGTTATCTTCATTGTTGTGCAAAAAGAAGGATTCCTAGTGTTGCTATTCTGAGGCATGTGGTAGTAGTGCTCCTAGGAGAGGTAGTACCGCAGGCCCCTGCGGTAGTACCGCAAGACCTTGCGGTAGTACCGTAGGCGAACACGGTAGTACCGCTCCTATGGAGTTGTAGTACCGTGGCCTCAGGCCAGACTCAGCCTCTCGTGCGACTGTAGGGGTGGATGTAATTTTTTGCATCCACGCCCTACGCGGTACATGCGCGCGGTAGTACCGTGAGTCCTGGTCTGGCTCAGTACCACGAGCGGAAGTAGGGGCGCCAATAGTGGAATCACGGCATCTAGCATTGTGTGAGGGCATGAGGAGAATACGGTGGCCCTAGTGGCTTCTTGGGGAGCATTGTGCCTCCACACCGCTCTAACAGAGACGTACTTCCCCTCAAAAGGAAGGAACTTCGGTAACACATCCTCGTCTTCACCGGCTCCACTCTTGGTTATCTCGTGCCTTTACTTTTGCAAGCTTACTTGTGTTATATCCCTTGCTTGCTTGTGTGCTTGTTGTTGTTGCATCATATAGGTTGTTCACCTAGTTGCATATCTAGACAACCTACTTTGATGCAAAGTTTAATTTGGTAAAGGAAAGCTAAAAATTGTTAGTTGCCTATTCACCCCCCCTCTAGTCAACTATATCGATCCTTTCAATTGGTATCAGAGTATCGTCTCTTTATTAAGGACTTTGTCATCTGAAGAGTATGGTTGACACCGTAGACGGTAGGGAGGAGCACTCCGGTGTGAATCTGATCTCATCTACGGGTGAAGGGGGAACCGCGGTGTCACGTGAGGAATTCAATGTGGCTTTGGACACATTGAAAACTTCCATGAAAACCGAGGTTGAAAGCATGTTTAATAAATTCTTAGAAGGACTTAAACTATCTACCTCGCCGTTGAAAGTGGGTGATCCCATTGACAAGGTGACGGATGCTAACTCCGATAAGGGGGAAGCTGTAACGCCCCGGATACAACTTTCCATATTTGTAACTCCAACTCTTGCCTTTTCCGGAGATGTGATATGTTATTTCCTTCGTGGTTGGGTTTTGTCTTTTGTTTTGCATTTTGTTCATGCCATGCATCTCATCTCATAGCATCATCCGCATTGCATCCATATGTTTTCATAAAACCCGTATCCTCTTGTAGTTGCCGCGTCACCCCTTGCTTTCGTTGATCGTTCCGAGACCAACCGTGTTTTCGTTTCCCTCTTGTCCAACCACCTAACCTCTCTTGCCAGCTCGCAGCCCCCTCACGCGCGTGTCCGAAACTTCCCCGAACCCGAACCGGTCTGTCATTACCGATGGATCCGGATCATCCCCAAACATCTACAAAACATCTCCGTTTTCTTAATTGGATGCCCTAACCTATTTATTCCGGGCCGTCCGATTACGATCGGAGGGACCAAATAGTCCCTAGCCAAATCCACCTGCTATATATACACGGGATCCAACCCTAGAATTTAGGCAGCTTGTCCCATCCTCCTCATTCCGCCGCCGCCACTCCTCTTGTCTCCCCCTCCTCGGGATCTCCTCCCGATCCAAAAATCCTCCCCGACCGATTCCCTTGATTTCCGCCGCCGCCCAACCACTGCGTCAAGCCACATCAGCAGCTCCAAGAACCCATTGCTCCACTCCCTTTCTCTCCTCCCTTGGCGCCCGGAGCTCCAGATCGAGACGGGCTCGATCCCATGCAGCCAGCTACCTCCGGCCTCGAGCAGTTGGCCACCGGAGTTCGAGGTCTCGCAGCTCCTCTTTTCTTCTTCCACTGCCTTCTTCTCGTTTCTTTCTTATCTCCCTCTCACTCTAATCTCTTGGTCTCTCTCTCGGTGTTCACAAGAAGCCCGAGGAGCCCCATCGTTCCCATGGCCGTCCACTTCTTCAGATCAAGGCTCCGGCCGTCGGATCCGGTTCCCCTCAGCAACCACATCGAGCTCCGGCCGGTCCAGCCTCGTGCCTTCCCTACTGTCCCTCGCCGACGCCAAGCTCTATCCGCGCGCCAAGCTTCTGTTGCAGCCGCTACTGCTCCTGTTCGTCAGGAGTTGACGAGGCATACAACTCGCTCGCCTCCCCTGCTTCGTGCATGTGGGCATCGCAGCTGCAGCCCAGCTGCCGCCTTCCTTCGCATCCTGCCATCGCCACGAACCCTCCCCGTCGCCTGCATCTCCTGCGGCAGTGTCGCCATGCCCGCACGCCTATGGTGAAGCTCCGGTGAGCCAAGCCGCGCCCGTGCACCTGTTTCTTCCTTCCCCTTCACCTTCTATCTCTCACACGTCTCCCTGTCTCTCTAATGTGTCCACAGGAGGAGCATCACCCTCGCCAGGGACCTCCAGCGCCACCCTCCGCCTCGCGCGTCCGCGCGCCTGGGACGCCGCCCCTTCGTCCGTTGACCGAGAGCGGCCATCTCGAGCCGATCCCCTGCCGCTCGTCTGCGTTGACCGTTCCACCCCAGCGCCTGGGCCACCGGCCACCGGCTCCAGCCTCCCTCTGCTTCCAATCGGGCCAAGCCCATGGTGCGCATCAGATCCAGCGCCCCCTGTGCACTGTTGGGCCAGCAGATTCGGCCCGTAGTGTTTTTTTCCTGCTGCTGCGATTTTTTGCTAATTATCGAGAGAATATCAGTTTTGCAGAAAAACCCTCATGTTCATGCATATAATAACTCATGAACCGTGCATCGGATTAAAATGATTCAAACATGTAAAATGCTTAAAATTTCATCTAGTTCCATAATATGCTATTTTCATCCATGTTAAAAATGTTTAAACTTGTTGTTTGTTTAAATTTGTATAAATGCCATGTTAAAATGATTTATTTCATAACTAAACAACCGTAACTCGGATTTAAATAAACTTTATATGTAAATGGGGTGGAAAAATGCCTAGTTTAACATGGTCCACTTTATTTTCCTGTTTAACAACTTTAAAATATGTTTTAGGGCAGAACAGTAGCAAATTCATAAATTGCATATGAGGATTTTCCGGAAATGTTGTTTGTTCTTCCGGCCTCATTTAAACTTGCCTAGTTAGGTAGTTTTCATATGCTTCACCCATTGCCATGTTTAATAACATTTAATATTGGTGGATACATAACCAAGAGTGAACTAAATAACTCGATGTGGTGTTTCGTCAATATGAAACTCGTTGCATATTGAGCTCCACTTAACTGGTAGTATTGTTTGTTGCACTTTGCCATGCCATGCCGCATTAAACCGGACATGCATCATACTTGATTGTGCATCATGCCATGTCTTTGTGATGGGTGTTTACCATATTGTTTGCTTCTTTCCGGGTTGCTTCTCTCCTTAACTTCGGTTTCGTTCCGGAGTTGTGAGGATTCGTTCATCTACGCTTGGTTCGTCTTCGTGGCTTCATCTTCTTCATGGAATCGTTCTTCTTCCTAGCGGGATTTCAGGCAAGATGACCGCTACCCTGGATATCACTACTATCATTGCTATGCTAGTTGCTTCGTTCTATCGCTTTGCTGCGCTACCTATCTTTTGCTCTTCAAGCCTCCCAAATTGCCATGAACCTCTAACCTTTGACACCCTTCCTAGCTTAACCGTTGTTTGGCTATGTTCTCGCTTTGCTCAGCCCTCTTATAGCGTTGCTAGTTGCGGTGAAGTTGAAGATTGCTCCATGGTGGGCGTGGTTATGTTGGGATATCACAATATCTCTTATATTATTAATGCATCTATATATTTGGTAAAGGGTGGAAGGCTCGGCCTTATGCCCGTGTTTTGTTCCACTCTTGCCGCCCTAGTTTCCGTCATACCGGTGTTATGTTTCCGGATTTTATGCGTTCCTTCTGTTGTCGGGTGATTTATGGGACCCCTTGACAGTTCGCTTTGAATAAAACTCCTCCAAAGAAGGCCCAACCTTGGTTTTACCATTTGCCTCACCACCACCTACTTTTCCCTTGGGAGTCGCTCTCTCGAGGGTCATCTTTATTCAGCCCCCGGCCAATGCTTGTCTAAGTGTTGGTCCAAACTAGAGCCACTTGCGCGCCACCTCGGGAAACTTGAGGTCCTGGTTTTAGTTGTACGTAGTGTTCATCCAAAGTTGCCACGAGAACGAGATATGTGCAGCTCCTATCGGGATTGTCGGCGCATCGGGCGGTCTTGCTGGACTTGTTTTACCATTGTCGAAATGTCTTGTAAACCGATTCCGAGACTAATCGGGTCTTCCCGGAGAAGGAATATCCTTCGTTGATCGCGAGAGCTTATCATGGGCTAAGTTGGGACACCCTGCAGGTATTATCTTTCAAAGCCGTGCCATGGTTATGTGGCAGATGGGAATTTGTTAATGTCTGGTTGTAGATAACTTGACACCAGATCTGAATTAAAATGCATCAACTGTGTGTGTAGCCGTGATGGTCTCTTCTCGGTGGAGTCCGGGAAGTGAACACGGTCTTTGGGTTATGTTTGACGTAAGTAGGAGTTCAGGATCACCTCTTGATCATTGCTAGCTTCACGACTGTTCCATTTGTTCTCTTCTCGCTCTTAATTGCGTATGTTAGCCACCATACTTGCTTAGTCGCTGCTGCAACCTCACCACTTTACCCCTTCCTTACCCATTAAGCTTTGCTAGTCTTGATACCCATGGTAGTGGGATTGCTGAGTCCTCGTGGCTCACAGATTAGTACAACAACAGTTGCAGGTACAGGTTATGTGATGATCATGACGCGAGAGTGATGCTTGCTTGCGTTGAGTTCTTCTTCTGCTTCTTCTTCGATCAGGGGATAGGTTCGGTGCTCGGCTGACTGGCTAGCGAGGTGGATGTTGTTTGAGCTTCTGTTTGTGTTTCATCCATAGTCGGATGTTGATCTTATGTATGATGTTGTATTCATGTGGCATTGTATTCCTTATGTATGTATCCCCATCTATTTATGTAATGTTGATGTAATGATATCCACCTTGCAAAAGCATTTCAATATGCGGGTCTATCCTTGGTGGGACCCTCGAGTTCCTCTTGGATAGGGTCGCATATTGGGCGTGATTCAAGTTGGTATTAGAGCCTCGACCACCATAGGAGCCCCTTGTTTGTTGGCCATTGTTGAGTCTAGAAGAAAACTATTTTGAGTCTTAGGATTATATATATCGAGAGTAGGATTCTTTTTACTCCTCATTTTCTTCGCCGCGCTCTGGTGAGGACTCTTGGCGTAGATGTTTTGTCTTTCCTCTCCTCAAATTTCACTAATTTTTTAGGATCACGCTGGTATCTTGGGATCGCTCCAATATTCTTATGACGAGAACATTGTTCTTGGTGCCTCGACATTTAGGGGTTGTGGCGGTGTCCCGGGAGTTGAGCTCCGAGGTGTTGTCGTCATAATTTTATCGTTGTAGTTCGAATACGAGTTTTGCCGACATCGAAAATCTCTTTTATGCGCTTGTTGGTGAGATAACCTCGACGCCACCCAAGATCTTGGGGAGTTCGAGTATTGCCATGGCTTGTATAACGGATGCTTTTCAAGGTTGAGGTACATGATTTCGGAGTTTTCTTGGTTATGTGTTGACGGATGGATACAAGCGGATGTAGGGATTGTTAGTTTGGGTGAGATATATTGCTTCCTGTATCCCCAACACCGCATTGCATAACCGTAAAGTTTTGGGAGTTTATAGTGGAATTCAAGTAGCTCCTAGAATATCTTTCCGATGATGCATGATATGGGATTGGGTAAATCTCTATCATATGTTTGTTTCCGGCTTATTCTGCAAGCCAATCCTTTGTTTTGTTTTATTTGTGGTATTCGAGTTGCTTCGAAGTCAAATGTTGAATCCATACCTTTCCTAAACGGTGTTCTCATATTGCTATGTGAATACTAATCCTTTTTGATCATCAAGAGTGTCATGACAATTCTTCTCTAACCGGCATGATTCTCTCCAGGCTAATACTATCATTTTTCCCGTTCGCAGTATCAATTCTAAGTTTTCCCAACGGTGTTTGTTTCATCCGTCCCCAAGTTGCCTTTGTTTTCCCGCCCTCCCACCCTTTTTCTTCAAGGACTCAGATTTATTAATCAAGTATCCTTTTATTGATGGGAAGTCTCTCCATGCTTTTCCGTCAATGCTCTTATCCGGTGATTCTCAGGAAGATGCTAACGGAGCTTCAAGTTTATTATTCTTTGTTCTCTTTTCTTCTTCGGTGGATCCAATTCAAGCTTTGTCAAGCATATCCTTTCCCCGTTTCAAATGTTTTCTCATGCCGGTGCACCTCATAATCATTCACCTCTCTCTATTCGTATCCGGAGTGCTAAAGATATCTCAGAAGAATCATGTGTACATTCTTAATCCGTTCGAGTACTTCGAGGTTTTTTCTCTCATTCAAGCTATTTAATTCTACCGGTGCAATCTTTATTTCAAGCAATCCTTCAATGATATTTCTTTTGAGTGGGCCCTAACCCACAGGTCTTTTCCCAGGATCTTACCTGACTCTTCGAATTATCAGGAGCGATTCTCAAATTCATTTCCAAGTTTGACGTAAGAATGAATTTTCATCAGTCGCATGCCTTCTCCAAGGTCGTTTTCAAATTCTTTTCATCTTTGGCTCAACCTTTCCTCTTTTAATTCTCCCGGAGTATATCAACAATTCATGGTGGTTCTCATCATCATTCTCAACATTTGAAGACCGAAGAAGGATTCCTCTTAAATCTTGGTCCATTCTCTTGAATATTCATGGTTCTAGCTTCATGTTATCCTCATAATTGTTTTGATTGTGACAATTCTTTTCTTACCATCCGGAGCATTTCATGAGTTGTTTCCATTTCTTTACTCCGAAGGACATCATGTCATAATTCTTCATTCTCAGCGTGTAGCTATCGTTCTCTAAATCTTACCGGTGCATCGTTCAAATATCCTCTAATCAGTTCATGATCTCTTTGTTCTCACGTATCTAAATCCCCTCAAGTATCTTCATTCGTTTTCCAATTCTTCCCGGTGAATTGTGCCTTTGCTACGTTCATTTTCAATTCTTACGGTGGTTCGTTCAAGATTTCACATCTTCGTTATCATATCAATTCATTCGTTGTTTCCAAATCCCACCGGTGATTCCATCAATACCTTCTCAAGTTTACGCTATATCTCTCTTAATCCTTTTTCAATGGGAATAAGTAGTATGCCAAATCCGTTGCTTGTCATCAATTAAATTTGATGAAGGATAAGCATACAATAAATCTTATTTTTATTTCCTCGAGGTGACTCAATTCTTTTTATGGAGATTATTCATGATGAATAAATTCTTGATTACAAGTGATTCATCTTTCTTTCTAGAGTTGGTCATCATATCACATTCTCGGTTCGAGAGGCTTCATCTTTCTTTTCGGAGTTCCAAGCTCTCTTAATTATCTCGTCGCGAAGCTCCATCTAAATCATTGCAATGGTTCACCTTGTGTTTTCAACTTCTCTTTCTTTCTATCATCCTTTTTTTACCGGAGTTCTTCATGGAGGCTCTACATGGTGGTTCGTCAAGGATTCTTTTCATTCTTCAATTGTTCTTCAAGATTTCTCTTGAAGTTAAGATCAGCCAAGCTATACTCTAAAAATAAACATGGTGCTCAACACATGTTTTGTTTTGAGGAGCTCAAGTATTCTTCCTCTTGCATTCCAAAGTGCAATTCTTTCTACCTTATCTTTGGAGATGGTGTTATATCATTCTTGACAAAAAATTTTATTCATGTTTCACGATTCACATGTTGTCAAGAATGAGGTATTTTAAATCCATCAATCTCTTCTCTGGAGTTATCTTGGTATAGATTTCACCTAAAGCCTTCCCAAAGGAATGTTGCTATTGTGGTGCTTATCAATGATCCAACTTTTCTCCTATCCTCTCGGCAAAAGCAGTTTTGCATCTCTTCATTGATCTCAAGCAAGCAATTGTTTCTGTTAGTGGCCGGTTGTCACCACATAGTTTTGAGATGTTTTCCATAAGCCCACTACAAGCTTATTCATTTTGTTGTTGGTTTTTCCCAACAACCCCGTTGTAACCTTCTTGGAAGGGTGCTTTCCAAGCTCATTTGTGGCAGAAATTGGCATTTTCTTCTTCATTCTGTTATTCCAATGATCTATCTTCTATTGTTTCTTCCGGAGGCATTATGATGTTGCTCTCTTCACTCATCATCATCGATTGTGAGGATCACGTTCTTTTCGTGCATATCCATTTAACCGGAGTGTTGTATCATCTCTTCAATATCTTTTCATCTCATCAAGTTTCTTCTCTTTTCTACCGAAGTGTTGTCCAAATTCTGTCATTCTTGTTCCTTGGCTATCTCATTATACCGAGGTGGTCATATTCTTTTCGTTCGTGAAGCTCTTATTTCCATGTCTTTCAACCTTCAAGTCCTCGTAATACTCCTTGTTCCTCTTTTCTAACGGATTGTTTGCAATCTCGTTCATCTCTGTTGTACTCTTTCTTTTAAATTTCTCAACCTCTCATGGTTCGTGGTTTCACTCGTTCGTCAAAGAAGCAACTTTGTTTTACCTCTCCGCTTCCGTTTTCCCTTCGGTGCCATCCTAGATCTCGGGACGAGATCCTCTCGTAGTGGTGGAGTGTTGTAACGCCCCGGATACAACTTTCCATATTCGTAACTCCAACTCTTGCCTTTTCCAGAGATGTGATATGTTATTTCTTCGTGGTTGGGTTTTGTCTTTTGTTTTGCATTTTGTTCATGCCATGCATCTCATCTCATAGCATCATCCGCATTGCATCCATATGTTTTCATAAAACCCGTATCCGCTTGTAGTTGCCGCGTCACCCCTTGCTTTCGTTGATCGTTCCGAGACCAACAGTGTTTTCGTTTCCCTCTTGTCCAACCACCTAACCTCTCTTGCCAGCTCGCAGCCCCCTCGCGCGCATGTCCGAAACTTCCCCGAACCCGAACCGGTCTGTCATTACCGATGGATCCGGATCATCCCCAAACATCTACAAAACATCTCTGTTTTCTTAATTGGATGCCCTAACCTATTTATTCCGGGCCGTCCGATTATGATCGAAGGGACCAAATAGTCCCTAGCCAAATCCACCTGCTATATATACACGGGATCCAACCCTAGAATTTAGGCAGCTTGTCCCATCCTCCTCATTCCGCCGCCGCCACTCCTCTTGTCTCCCCTTCCTCGGGATCTCCTCCCGATCCAAAAATCCTCCCCGACCGATTCCCTTGATTTCCGCCGCCGCCCAACCACTGCGTCAAGCCGCATCAGCAGCTCCAGGAACCCATCGCTCCACTCCCTTTCTCTCCTCCCTTGGCGTCCGGAGCTCCCGATCGAGATGGGCTCGATCCCAAGCAGCCAGCTACCTCCGGCCTCGAGCAGTTGGCCACCGGAGTTTGAGGTCTCGTAGCTCCTCTTTTCTTCTTCCCCTGCCTTCTTCTCGTTTCTTTCTTGTCTCTCTCTCACTCTAATCTCTCAGTATCTCTCTCGGTGTTCACAGGAAGCCCGAGGAGCCCCATCGTTCCCATGGCCGTCCTCTTCTTCAGATCAAGGCTCCGGCCGTTGGATCCGGTTCCCCTTAGCAACCACATCGAGCTCCGGCCGGTCCAGCCTCGTGCCTTCCCCGCTGTCCCTCACCGACGCCAAGCTCTGTCCGCCCGCCAAGCTTCTGTTGCAGCCGCCGCTCCTCCTATTCGTCAGGAGTTGACGAGGCAGACAGCTTGCTCGCCTCCCCTGCTTCGTGCACGTGGGCATCGCAGCTGCAGCCCAGCTGCCGCCTTCCTTCGCGTCCTGCCGTCGCCACGAACCCTCCCTGTCGCCTGCATCTCCTGCGGCAACGCCGCCATGCCCGCACGCCTATGGCGTAGCTCCGGCGAGCCAAGCCGCGCCCGTGCACCTGTTTCTTCCTTCCCCTTCACCTTCTATCTCTCACACGTCTCCCTGTCTCTCTGATGCGTCCACAGGAGGAGCATCACCCTCGTCAGAGACCTCCAGCGCCACCCTCCGCCTCACGCGTCCGCGCGCCTGGGACGCCGCCCCTTCGTCCCTTGACCGAGAGCGCCCATCTCGAGCCGATCCCCTGCCGCTCGTCTGCGTTGACCGTTCCACCCCAGCGCCTGGGCCAGCGGCCACCGGCTTCAGCCTCCCTCTGCTTCCAATCGGGCCAAGCCCATGGTGCGCATCAGATCCAGCGCCCCCTGTGCACTGTTGGGCCAGCAGATTCGGCCCGTCGTGTTTTTTCCTGCTGCTGCGATTTTTTGCTAATTATCCAGAGAATATCAGTTTTGCAGAAAAACCCTCATGTTCATGCATATAATAACTCATGAACCGTGCATCGGATTAAAATGATTCATACATGTAAAATGCTTAGAGTTTCATCTAGTATCATAATATGCTATTTTCATCCATGTTAAAAATGTTTAAACTTGCTGTTTGTTTAAATTTGTATAAATGCCATGTTAAAATGATTTATTTCATAACTAAACAACCGTAACTCGGATTTAAATAAACTTTATATGTAAATGGGGTGAAAAAATGCCTAGTTTAACATGGTCCTCTTTATTTTCCTGTTTAACAACTTTAAAATATGTTTTAGGGCAGAACAGTAGCAAATTCATAAATTGCATATGAGGATTTTCCGGAAATGTTGTTTGTTCTTCCGGCCTCATTTAAACTTGCCTAGTTAGGTAGTTTTCATATGCTTCACCCCTTGCCATGTTTAATAACATTTAATATTGGTGGATACATAACCAAGAGTGAACTAAATAACTCGATGTGGTGTTTCGTCAATATGCAACTCGTTGCATATTGAGCTCCACTTAACTGGTAGTATTGTTTGTTGCACTTTGCCATGCCATGCCGCATTAAACCGGACATGCATCATACTTGATTGTGCATCATGCCATGTCTTTGTGATGGGTGTTTACCATATTGTTTGCTTCTTTCCGGGTTGCTTCTCTCGTTAGCTTTGGTTTCGTTCCGGAGTTGTGAGGATTCGTTCGTCTACGCTTGGTTCGTCTTCGTGGCTTCATCTTCTTCATGGACTCGTTCTTCTTCCTAGCGGGATTTCAGGCAAGATGACCGCTACCCTGGATCTCACTACTATCATTGCTATGCTAGTTGCTTCGTTCTATCGCTTTGCTGCGCTACCTATCTTTTGCTCTTCAAGCCTCCCAAATTGCCATGAACCTCTAACCTTTGACACCCTTCCTAGCGAACCGTTGTTTGGCTATGTTACCACTTTGCTCAGCCCCTCTTATAGCGTTGCTAGTTGCAGGTGAAGTTGAAGATTGCTCCATGGTGGACAGGGTTATGTTGGGATATCACAATATCTCTTATATTATTAATGCATCTATATATTTGGTAAAGGGTGGAAGGCTTGGCCTTATGCCTGGTGTTTTGTTCCACTCTTGCCGCCCTAGTTTCCGTCATACCGGTGTTATGTTCCCGGATTTTATGTTCCTTACGCAATCGGGTGATTTATGGGACCCCTTGACAGTTCTCTTTGAATAAAACTCCTCCAAAGAAGGCCCAACCTTGGTTTTACCATTTGCCTCACCACCACCTACTTTTCCCTTGGGAGTCGCTCTCTCGAGGGTCATCTTTATTCAGCCCCCCCCCCGGCCCAATGCTTGTCTAAGTGTTGGTCCAAACTAGAGCCACTTGCAGCGCCACCTCGGGGAAACTTGAGGTCTGGTTTTAGTTGTATGTAGTGTTCATGCGGTGTTGCCCTGATAATGATATATGTGAAGCTCCTATCGGGATTGTCGGTGCATCGGGAGGTCTTGCTGGACTTGTTTTACCATTGTCGAAATGTCTTGTAAACCGGGATTCCGAGACTGATCGGGTCTTCCTGGGAGAAGGAATATCCTTCGTTGATCGCGAGAGCTTGTCATGGGCTAAGTTGGGACACCCCTGCAGGGTATTATCTTTCGAAAGCCATGCCCGCGGTTATGCGGCAGATGGGAATTTGTTAATGTCCGGTTGTAGATAACTTGACACCATATCCGAATTAAAACACATCAACCGTGTGTGTAGCCGTGATGGTCTCTTCTCGGCGGAGTCCGGGAAGTGAACACGGTCTTTGGGTTATGTTTGACATAAGTAGGAGTTCAGGATCACCTCTTGATCATTGCTAGCTTCACGACCATTCCGTTTGTTCTCTTCTTGCTCTTAATTGCGTATGTTAGCCACCATACTTGCTTAGTCGCTGCTGCAACCTCACCACTTTACCCCTTCCTTACCCATTAATCTTTGCTAGTCTTGATACCCATGGTAATGGGATTGCCGAGTCCTCGTGGCTCCTGATTACTACAACAACAGATTGCAGGTACAGGTTATGCGATGATCATGGCGCGAGAGCGATGCTTGCTTGCGCTTGAGTTCTTCTTCTTCGCTTCTTCTTGATCGGGGATAGGTTCGGGTTGGTAGCCTAGGCTAGCGGTGGTGGATGTTGTTTGAGCTTCGCTTGTGTTTCATCCATAGTCGGATGTTGATCTTATGTATGATGTTGTATTCATGTGGCATTGTATGCCTTATGTATGTATCCCCATCTATTTATGTAATGTTGATGTAATGATATCCACCTTGCAAAAGCGTTTCAATATGCGGGTCTATCCTTGGTGGGACCTTCGAGTTCCTCTTGGATAGGGTCGCATATTGGGCGTGACAGAAGCTACTAGTGAAAAGGATCCTTCTACTAGTGGTAGAAATGGCACCGGCATTTTTGCCCATGTGGCACCTCTAGTCTATGGAGGACCGATTCCTTCTACTCATTTAAATCATGCCGGGCCTCCTCCTAAGATTGTGAAAAATGAGGACTTTGATTCTTGGGTGTATCGCTTCAAGCGTCATTTAAATCATGTGAATACTAACCTTTGGAGAATCATTGAAGAAGGTTTTCATCCACATGACCGAAGCAACTTCACCCCTAGAGAAGCCGTGGCCATCAATTCAATGAGAATGCTCTCTTCATCATTCAAGATGCAGTTCTTCCCCAAGATCTCCCTCATCTTCGACCCTTCGCCATGGCCAAAGACGCATGGCATTGCGTTGTTTCCCTCTATAAGGGAAGTGCAAGCATTCAACGCTCCAATTATGAAGTGGTGCAAGATGAAGCCGATGAGTTTGCAATGAAAGAAGATGAAGAACCTCGTGAGCTCTTCCGAAGAGTTACCAAACTTGCGGTCTCACTCCGAGATCATGGGAGCAAGGACACGGATGACAACTGGATCAAGCGCAAGTTTCTTAAAGCAATGATGCCTTACCACAAGGCCTTGTCCTCCATCATCCGTCAGAGACCGGACTTCCACTCCTTGACCTCAAACGAAGTGTTGGATGAGTTTGTGGCAATGAGGATCTTGGACAAGGCCACCGACAACGCGGTGTTGCGCTCTCAACGGGTAAAGAAGCCCAACCTTGCCTTGAAGGCCAAGGTTATTGTGGAAGAAGAGGAAGAAGAGGAAGATGAGGAGAGCAACCCCGAAGATACAAAATATGATTATCATGAGCACATGGCTCTTGCTTCAAGGCAATTTTGGAGCAAGAAGAACACAAGGCCCAACTTCAACAAGAACAACTCAAGTGGGTTCAAGGGCAAGCAACGTGTGAGAACATGTTACAATTGTGGCAATGTGAGCCATTTTGTTGTGGATTGCCCTTACGAGAAGCGGGAAGACAATGGTGGCAAGCTCATTCGAAAGGACAAAGCCAAGTCCTTCCCCAACAAGAACAACTTCACCAAAAAGACTCCTACTCGAGGGTTGGTGGTTCAAGAAGAATACCATGAGGATGATGATGATGATGAAGATAGTTAAGCCATGGCCATGGCATCCGTTGCCATTGCCACAACTCCACGGGTGTCCTTCTTCGACTCACCCAATGAGAACATCACCGCCAAGTGTCTCATGGCTAAAGCCACCAACAAGGTAACCCCCAACATCAAAATCACCATCATTTCTAATCCTTCCTTGACGGATGGCATTGATGAAAGTGAGGGGTCTAATGAGGAAGTAAATCAATTTGAGTCTTTTATGAGTAAGCTCAAGGGCAAATCCAAGAAGCACTCTGTTGCTCTCTTGGAACAACTTGGTGAAGCTAATGACACGATTGAGGCTCATGAAGAAACCATCTCTAAGATGGAAGGTCATAGTCGTGACTATGCCGATGAGATATCGGATCTCTCTAATGCTCTTGAGGAAGAGCGTGGGCATCGTTTGGCTCTTGAGGAGTCACACAACGATTACCATGCTAAGTTAAAGAAAGATCTTGATCATGCTCTTGTTGTATCTCGTGTGCTAACTTCCGAGAAGGCTAAACTTGGCGTTGACCATGCTAGACTCAAAGAGGAGTTTGATATACTCGACAAGGCCCACAAGGTCTTGAAGAGTGCTCATGCTAGCCTCAAGGAGTCTCATGATCAACTCCAAGTGAAGCTAACTAAAGAAAAAACCACCTTTCCTCATATGGTATTAATTGATAATGCAAATGTCGCTAACCCATGTTGTGAGCATGTGCATCTTGTGGTGGAAAATGCCAAGTTGAAGGAGCAACTTGAGAAAGGCCTTGTTACGTGCATTCAAGGTGAGAAGAACCTCAATGACCTTTTGAGCAATCAAAAGGAAGTTTTGGCCAAGGAAGGAGTTGCGTTCACACCCAAGTCCAAGAACAAGAAGAAGAACGACAAGGCCAAACGACCTCCTCCTCTCAAGCAAACTTTTGTGAAGGAGAGAGAGGGTGCTCCTAAGGAGAAGAAGAACAAGGTGAAGGGTGGTGATGTCAAAAAGGGCAGTGCCACCCCTTCCAACAAAGTCGACGACTTTAACCCTTCTTATGTGTTGTGCCGTGCTAGTGATGGGCATGTTTATGCTAAATTTTTGGTTCTCCTTATGAGTACATTGAATGGTCTATTTGGGTTCCTAAGACCCTTGTTACTAACATCAAAGGACCCATTACAAAATGGGTACCTAAAACCAAGCATTGATCTCTTGTAGGTGTTTGCTTCCGGTGGGGGATCATGGTTTCTCAATAGTGGAGCAACGAATCATATGACTGGAAGCAAGGACTTGGTGGTGGACGTGAACAAGATTCCTTCTATGCCCACCAACGTCGAGTGGGGTGATGCCTCGTCTTCTAAGGTATTGGGTCTTGGCAAGGTTGTCATTTCTCATGATCTAACGATCGAGAAAGTCATGCTTGTTGAGTCCCCTGCTTTCAATCTACTTTCCGTTCGTCAACTTGCACTCATGGGCTTTGCCACTTTCTTTGATATTGATACCGCGACCCTCTTGTGGAGCAAGACTCTTAAAGTAGCCTTTGTTGGGCATGTCGAGAACGGTCTTTATGTGATAAACTTTTCGGAGCGACCCACTAAGACCTCGACATTCCTAATGGCTGAAGTTGATGTGGGATTGGATGATTATTCAAGATACACTTGGGTATACTTATTCAAGAGGAAGAGTGAGACTCAACAAACCATCATCGACTTTGCAAATGAAGCTCAACGTCAACATGATGCAAAGATCTTGACAATAAGAAGTGACAACGGCACCAAGTTCAAGAACTACACCTTGGATGAGTTTCTTAGTGATGAGGGGATCAAGCATCAATATGCTGCACCATATACCCCTCAACAAAATGGTGTTGCGGAGAGGAAGAACCGGACGTTGATGGATGCGGCAAGGACCATGATGGCAGAGTTCAAGTCTCCATACAAGTTTTGGGCCGAAGCCATCAACACAGCATGTCATGCATCCAATCGGCTCTATCTCCGCAAAGGCTTGAACAAGACTCCATACGAAATACTTACCGATAACAAGCCCAACCTCTAGTACTTCTGGGTGTTCGGGTGTAAGTGTTTCATTCTCAAGAAAGGTGTTCATCTATCTAAATTTGAGGCTAGAGCTTATGAGGGCATATTTGTTGGTTATGCTACAAACTCGCATGCTTACCGTGTCCTCAACAAGTCCACCAGACTCATTGAGGAGACGTGTAACATAGAGTTTGACGAGAATAATGGCTCCCAATGGAGCAAAGTGGTACTTGTGATGTAGGTGATGAAATTCCTCCCAAAGCCATAGGAAGAATGGGTGTTGGTCATATCACTACAAAAAAATACACTTCCGTGATGATACGTGTTTGTCACAGTAGGTCGCATTTTTTGTCATGCATGTACATCCATGACAAATTTATGACAGAATCAAGATAGTCATACCTGTGCTGTCGTAGAAGAGTTCCATGACATTACCAAAATTATCATCACGGAAGTGTCCACTTCCATGACGATAAATCGCGCGTCACAGAAGTGCTTTCGTCAAGGGTGACCGACACGTGGCATCCACCGTAACGAACGCCGTTAAGCTATCGGGTCGGGTTTTGGATCCGATAACCCGTTAACAGCCCCGACCAATGGGAAATTTCCACGTGTAAAATTCTTATTGGCCGGACGAAACACGTGTCAGCTCGTTAGTGGGTCAGATAGGCGCCTATGATATGTCGACACGTGCCACGGCCCA
Organism: Aegilops speltoides; assembly: GCA_021437245.1. Classification (NCBI taxonomy): domain Eukaryota; kingdom Viridiplantae; phylum Streptophyta; class Magnoliopsida; order Poales; family Poaceae; genus Aegilops; species Aegilops speltoides. Next base: position 100,445,051 of record CM038141.1, on the reverse strand, counting down.
CCACTGGCCCATTTAGCTTACAAAGGTGGCCCGTTTGACTTGGTCAAAAGTTAATGGGCTGGCCCATGAAAAGCCTGTTAACGGTCTCTTCGCAAATAGCCCATTTTACGGCCCGTTAGGCACTAAAGGAAACCGGCCCAACAATGTCATGTGGCCCGTCGAATATAACACCAGCCCATTTCACTTTCGGCCCATGTATGGCCCACGACGTCTTTCGGCCCATATGAGGCCTTCGTATCTTTCGGCCCTTTACAGACCCACGGTGACTCTAGCCCTTAATGAACAATAATTTTCTTTGTACCCGTTAACGGCCTGTGATTTACATGGGCCGTTTCCAGCCCGTGTTAGCTTTCGGCCTATTGACGACCCATACGTTCTTGGGCTCCTTTTCGGCCATCGATTACTTCCGGCTCGTTACTGGCATGTTCCCATAATGGGCCAAATTCGGCACATGGCAAGAGTCGGCCCGTTACTGGCATGTTCCCCAAATGGGCCAAATTAGGCCCATTGCAAGTGTCGGCCCGTTACTGGCCTGTTACCCTAATGGGCCAAATTCGGCCCATGGCAAGAGTCGGCCCGTTTACGCCAACTCGTCTATATTACGCCCATTAACGACCCGTTATGCCTGTGATGTATTAAGCTTTTGCGCCCCACGACACCGTTAACGACCGTTACCGTCTTTGGCCGATACCAATTACGCCGACATTACGCCCATGTAGACCCATTTATCCGACGGCCCTGGGCCCATTTATCGACGGCCCAAGGCCCACCGATTACAGGCACATTTATCGACGGCCCGTAGGAGATCCATGGATCCTACGGCCCGTATATGGCCCATGGGTAGTTGCGACCACTAGAAAACTAGGGAAAAAGAAGACTAGGAAATAAATAAGGCCCAAACTAACGCTAGGCTATTAAGGCGGTTGCACAGATTACATCCACTCGGCATCAAAGATCGCCACCAGTGCAAATATAGGGAACACCCTACACTATACAAAAATGGCTTGTTGTTTTCTTCAGCCAGTGGCTGCTCGTTAAGAATAAATTTTGTATCGCACCAAAACAAATTACAACTATATAACAAAAGGAAGGTTGGCATAAAACTTAACAGTCCAGCAGATAAATGCACCACCAGAAGTTTAGAAGCTCGGTTCATTTGACCTGACTGTTACGTTTTCATGATGTATTGTCCGATGGAACACCATAACCCTCGCCTTCATTTCCCCTAGGCTCCTGAACAACATAGCAAATGTCTGATAGTCTGGTTTCAAAACCATGCATATCTTGACGACATTGAGCAATGTTTCTCCTTGTTTCACAAAGGGCCTCTGTTAGGGAATGGACTTGTGTCTGGAGCGTAGATACAACATTGCTTTGAGCTTGCATATCTTGATCATGAGGCAGTTTGGACGATATTGCCTTAACAACCAACCCAGTATTACGCAGGAACGTGCTTTTGGCACTGTTAGTGGACAGGTACTGACCCACTGTAGCAAGAGCTGACATTGTGGTTATAGTTGCCTCGCCACCTTCGTAAGGTGGCGGTTCCACCATTTTTCCATAGTTATTTGAAAAGTTGAGGTTTTACATTAGTAGTACCGCAACGAAGATATTAAGGAGGCAAAAAACCAAACAAAATAGCTTTGGTCTATATAGAGAACTTATTCTGGTGAACCCATGTAAAATATTAGTTGTATTTTATTGCAAAGTACATAATAAAACCAGGTTCCAAACATATGACCATGTACCATCGCTAATGTATTGTCTATTTCTTCACATTGTATTGAGGGCTAAGGATAAAGAGACGAAGTTTATAATATGGTAAGCATAGTATAAAACTGAAAATTGTGTATAAAATTGAAAAGAGTAATAGACATTGGCTGCAAACCATGCAGTTCAAGGCACAAGTCAGAGTAAGTAGTAGTTAAAAGGCATGAGGATTAAGGACTTACAACAGCGGCTTTGACAGGTGTAGTCATGCCCTTCTTCTTGCTGGTGTGACAGTCCTTGAAGATTTCCACAACATTTGGTTCAGGTACTTTTTGGTCCTTGCGGGCTTTCCTCTGCATTTCGAACATGTCAATATAGATATGATAATATGGTACAACGAAAAGAGTGAAATGGCAGCTAATTACAAGAGCCTCGCAGTGTGCAATATAGCTACAAGATCCTGTCGTCTGTTGGAATTTCACTTTCGTTCGGTTGGCCTTGTTCTTTGAACAGTTCACCTACAAGAAGATAGATTTGTGTGGCACATGCGTCAATAGGACTTCAACATGTGATCTGATCACATGTATATAATGTACCTGATACTTCGGATAAGACCAGTGTTTAACAAGGCCCCTCCAGTCTTCATCCGATATATTTTCCACTGGAGATGTTTGGGAAAGTTCACTGTTAGCCTTGCCTTCAAAGTGAGTTTTCCTCAAGTTATACCGACATCTTTGAGCGGACTTGAAAACATGGGTGCAAGCTTGTCAGTTTGCATCATCTTGGCTATCCAACTTGAACCTCATCTGCTTGAAAATTATGGGAGTCTCATTATCAGCAACCTAGAAAGTATGGGACAAAGCAAGACGATATTACTAGTTTCCATACATAACCATACTTACAGATAAATGGTCAAGGAAGGTGTTGAACTGGGTTTCATCTTTGTCATTCCTGTACTGAATCCATGTTGGGAGGATACGTACATGACACCTAACGGCAACCGCTGCCTCTCGATACTAACTTGGTGACTCAGAGCATCACGTGGCCTTTTAAACCTCCTCAAAACGGATCTCCATTCCTCCTCCTCTAGATTTAGTTAACCTATCGAGCATTATCCCTGATGTTTGTTTCCTCTTGCGCCTAGGTGCTAGTCCAACAACAAACATAGGAAGTGTTAGTGTACATCAAACTGTGAGACTACATATAAAGAAGCATGCAACTGTAACTTGACTCTAGCAACTACCTTCTTGCTGTTGAAGCTCACAAGGTTCATCTGATATTTCCAACTCGTCTTGTGTCAAGAGTGCTTGGGAAGTAGTGTCAGGTGGCAAGGGAGCTTGGGAACGTGCTGCTAGCTCAGTTGACGCACGAGTATGTCGTGCAGCTGGTAGTACTGTGGTAGGTGTTGCAAGAACTAGGGCTGTCTCTGCTTGTTTGGTGGCAGCTATTTGTTTCTGTTTGGCTTTTTTTGCAGTTCGTGCAGCATGGGATGCCATGTTTGTAGAATTTTCTGCTGGACTTTCACCTTCTATTGCACCATCAGTACCAGCAGAATCTGCAGGATTCATCCGCTTCTCATTCCCTGCCATTCTCTGATTCTTCCTCTTTCTCTGTGCCATGTTAAGTCAAGCCGACAAGAAAAGCGAATAAAATTTAGTTCTTGTAACAAATTGATGCATGATGCATTTAATAAAACTTTGATGTTAGACAACCACATGATAGGAGGATGTAATATGTATGAAAAACAGGACGGAAGAGATAACCAGAACTATGATGTGTAAACTAAGAAGACATTTCACCAAATTAGAAGCAATGCAATGGAAGGTAGACACCATATGAAAGATGCTACAAATATCGCTCTGCCAAGTTAACAGTGTCTCAGCATAAATGGTGTTTAAACAAATGTGAAGCAATACAAGAAATAAATCATATGCAAGATGCAAACAACATCACACTACCATGTTAGAGGTCTCTCGTCATTAGTGCCATTGCATATTCACAGCATTGCATATTCACAACTTATGATGTGTAAACTAAGGAGAAGGCATTTCAACAAATTAGAAGCAATGAAAGCTAGACACCATATGAAAGATGCAAATAATATCACTCTACCAAGTTAAAACTGTCTCGTCATAAGTGCCATTTCAACAAATTAGTAGTACAAGCTAGAAAAGAATGTGAGATGTAACCTATATCATACTCCGAAGTCAAACGTGTCTTACGATAAGTGATTGTTGTAGGTTACACAACAATAGTAATTTGATGTAAGAACATGGTGTGATAGACAGATATTGTATGTTCTAGAAACAGGAACACGTGTCTTATTCAAGTATAATGTGTAAAGTAAGCAGATGGAATTCAACAAAATTAGAAGCAATACAAGCTAGACATCACACATAAAATGCAACCACATATAACGATTGCCAAGTTAGAGGGAGCACCAAAGATCTTTGCACTAGGGGAGACGTGCTCATCATAAACACAGCTTTGTTGAGTGTCTATGCATGTGTTGTCTTGGAAATCATCTTGGGGGTGTGGAGGAGTAGAAACTGTAGAGGCCCTCCGTTTGGAAGGAGCACCTTTATCCGCTGCCTTGCTAACTTCCTTCCGCTTTATTGATTTTGAATTGTCAAGTAAAACCGACAAGAAAAAGCAATAAAATTCTCTCTTCTGAACTCATTCATGCATGATACTGACAATCACTACTTTGATGTAAGGCAAACACATGATACCAGGATGGAATATGTACGAAAAACAAGACGGCATGGCATGTTCACAACTGTTTGTGTAAACTAAGTAGAAACCATTCCAGCAAATAAGAAGCAATGCAAGCTAGACACCACATGAAAGATGCAACCAATATGACTGCCAAGTTAAAAGCGTCCCATCATAAATGGAATTTCAACAAATTAGAAGCAGCGCATGCTATAAATCATATGAAAGATGCAACTAATATCGCACTGCATATACTAAAGGTGTCTCGTCATATTGATTGATGAGGGATACAAAAAAACAATTGTTTTATGTAAGGACATGCTTAATAGACAGATGTACTATGTACTAAATACAAGAAGGCATGTCACATTAACATGTATAATGTCACATTTACAGGAGTATAAGCTAAGCAGACTAGCACATGCAGTTTAACCAGATTGGAAGAATTACAATCTAGACACCATATGCAACATGCAACCACATATCACGCTGCCAAGTTAGAGCAAGCACTGCAATGCTAGTGTAGGGAAATGTCAGAATCAACTCTGAGCTACGTTCACTATCTTCATCTAGCATTTCTGTTTCTTGAGAATCATGTTGGGAGGCTGACGCTGCATTCTTTAAATGAGGAGTAGTCCCCTTGCCTGCCTGCCTCGTCATAAGTGATTAATGAGGGATCCACAAGAACATTAGTTTGATGTAAGAACATGGTTAATACACAGATGTACTAGTATGTACCAAAAATAGAAAGGCATGTCATATCCAAAGGTATAATGTGAAGCTAAGCAGATGCAATTTAACCAAATTGGAAGCAATACAAGCTAGACATCCGGCTGGAGTGGTGAACATGATCATCTAGGACCTGAGAGCCTGGTGGGAGGCGGGCAGCTTTGCCACCATCGCGGCTTTTTAGTTGGCTTCGGTGATGCTGTCTTTCTTTGGGCTTGTCATTTGCTCGGCCAAGCCCTCGACTAGCTATTTGTCTTCTGGTGCTCACGGGATGGTGGTTCATGTAAAAAATATCTCCTTATCTTAATAAAGGCCGACTTCGGCCTTTCGAACACAAGCTAGACACCAACATGCAACCACATATGACACTGCGAAGTTAAAGCAAGCACACAGGATGGTGGTTCATTGCGAGCGAGGTCATCAACTACAGAGCTACGTTTACCGTCTCCATCTGCTGACACTGCACCCTTTATAGCGTTGTAACGTGTCTTGCCTACCCGTATTGTTGGGGAACGTAGTAATTTCAAAATTTTCCTACGCACACGCAAGATCATGGTGATTCATAGCAACGAGAGGGGGGAGTGTTGTCTCGTACCCTCGTGGACCGGCGGAAGCGATCACAACGTAGAGGAAGTAGTCGACGTTCTCCTCGCGATCCAACCGATCCCAGCGCCGTTACTCGGCGCCTCGAGTTCTTGACACACGTACAGCTCGATGGCGCTCCTCGGGCTCCGATCCAGCAAAGCTCCGGGAGAGAGTTCCACAAGACGACGGTGTGGTGACGATCTTGATGTTTTACCGACGCAGGGCTTCGCCTGAGCACCGCTACGATATGACCGAGGTGGATTATGGTGGAGAGGGGCACCGCACCCGGCTAAGGAACGATCTCAAGGATCAACTTGTGTGTCTAGGGTGCCCCCCTGCCCCCGTATATAAAGGAGCAAGGGGGAGGGCCGGCCGGCCTAGGGGCGCCAAGGAAGGGGGAGTCCTCCTCCTAGTGGGAGTAGGACTCCCTTTCCTAGTCCAACTAGGAAGGAGGAAGGGGAAGGAAGGAGAGGAGAGGGAGAGGAAGGGGGCGCGCCCCTCCTTGTCCTATTCGGACTCCCAGGGGGCGCGCCACCTCCCCGGTGCGGCCCTCTCTCTCCCTCTCGGCCCAATAAGGCCCATTACTTCCCGGGGTTCCAACCCCTCCCAAGGCACTCGGTTTTCTCCGAAACTTCCGGAACCTTTCGGTGTCCGAATATAGCCGTCAATATATCAATCTTTATGTCTCGACCATTTGAGACTCCTCGTCATGTCCGTGATCACATCCGGGACTCCAAACTCCTTGGTACATCAAAATACATAAACTCATAATATAACCGCCATCGAAACCTTAAGCGTGCGGACCCTACGGTTCGAGAACAATGTAGACATGACCGAGACACGTCTCGGTCAATAACCAATAGCGGGACCGGATGCCCATATTGGCTCCTACATATTCTATGAAGATCTTTATCGGTCGACCGCATAACAACATATGTTGTTCCCTTTGTCATCGGTATGTTACTTGCCCGAGATTCGATCGTCGGTATCCAATACCTAGTTCAATCTCATTACCGCAAGTCTCTTTACTCGTTCCGTAATACATCATCTCACAGCTAACTCATTAGTTGTAATGCTTGCAAGGCTTAAGTGATGTGTATTACCGAGAGGGCCAGAGATACCTCTCCGACAATCGGAGTGACAAATCCTAATCTCGAAATCGCCAACCCAACATCCGCCTTTGGAGACACTGTAGTACTCCTTTATAATCACCCGATTACGTTGTGACGTTTGGTAGTACCAAAGTGTTCCTCCGTAAACGGAGTTGCATAATCTCATAGTTATAGGAACATGTATAAGTCATGGATAAAAGCAATAGAAACATACTAAACAATCGGGTGCTAAGCTAATGGAATGGGTCATGTCAATCGATCATTCAACTAATGATGTGACCTTGTTAATCAAATAACAACTCCTTTGTCTATGGTTAGGAAACTTAACCATCTTTGATTAACAAGCTAGTCTAGTAGAGGCATACTAGTGACACTCTGCTTGTCTACGTATTCACACATGTATTATGTTTCCGGTTAATACAATTCTAGCATGAATAATAAACATTTATCATGAAATAAGGAAATAAATAATAACTTTATTATTGCCTCTAGGGCATATTTCCTTGATCCTCCCACTTGCACTAGAGTCAATAATCTAGATTACATAGTAATGATTCTAACACCCATGGAGTCTTGGTGCTGATCATGTTTTGCTCGTGGGAGAGGCTTAGTCAACGATGCTGCTACATTCAGATCCGTATGTATCTTGCAAATCTCTATGTCTCCCACTTGGACCAAGTCCCTGATGGAATTGAAGCGTCTCTTGATGTGTTTGGTTCTCTTGTGAAATCTGGATTCCTTCGCTAAAGCAATTGCTCGAAAGATTGTCACAAAAGATTTTCATTGGACCCGATGCACTAGGTATGACACCTAGATCGGATATGAACTCCTTCATCCGCACTCCTTCATTAGCTGCTTCGAAGCTGCTATGTACTCCGCTTCACATGTAGATCCCTTCACGACGCTTTGTTTAGAACTGCACCAACCGACAGCTCCTCCATTTAGTGTAAATACATATCCGGTTTGCGATTTAGAATTGTCCGGATCGGTGTCAAAGCTTGCATCAACATAACCATTTACGATGAGCTCTTTGTCACCTCCATATCTGAGAAACATATCCTTAGTCCTTTTCGGTATTTCAGATGTTCTTGATCGTTGTCCATGATCCACTCTGGATTACTTTGGTACCTCCTGCTAAGCTTATAGCAAGGCACACATCAGGTCTAGTACACAAGATTGCATACATGATAGAGCCTATGGTGAAGCATAGGAACATCTTTCATTTTCTCTCTATCTTCTGCGGTGGTCGGGCATTGAGTCTTACTCAACTTCACACCTTGTAACACGAGCAAGAACCCTTTCTTTGCTTGATCCATTTTGAACTTCTTCAAAATTTTGTCAAGGTATGTGCTTTGTGAAAGTCCAATTAAGCGTCTTGATCTATCTCTATAGATTTTGATGCCCAATATGTAAGCAGCTTCACCGAGGTCCTTCATCGAAAAACTCTTATTCAAGTATCCCTTTATGCTATCCAGAATTCTATATCATTTCCGACTAGTAATATGTCATCTACATATAATATCGAAATGCTCTGAGCTCCCACTCACTTTCTTGTAAATACAGGCTTCTCCAAATGTCTCAGATAAACCCAAATGCTTTGATCACACTATCAAAGCGTTTATTCCAACTCCGAGATGCTTGCACCAGTCCATAAATGGATCGCTGGAGCTTGCACACTTTGTTAGCTCCTTTGGATCGATAAAACCTTCGGTTGCATCATATACAACTCTTCTTCCGTAAATCCATTCAGAATGCGTCTTTACATCCATTTGCCAAATTTCATAACCATAAAATGCGGCAATTGCTAACATGATTCGGACGGACTTAAGCATCACTACGGGTGAGAAGGTCTCATCATAGTCAATCCCTTGAACTTGTCGAAAACCCTTTGCGACAAGTCGAGCTTTGTAGACGATAATATTACCGTCGGCGTCGGTCTTCTTCTTGAAGATCCACTTGTTTTCTATTGCTTGCCGACCCTCGGCAAGTCAACCAAAGTCCACACTTTGTTTTCATACATGGATCCCATCTCGATTTCATGGCCTCAAGCCATTTTATGGAATCTGGGCTCACCATCGCTTCTTCATAGTTCGTGGGTTCATCATGATCTAGTAGCATGACTTCCGAACAGGATTACCGTACCACTCGTGCGGATCTTACTCGGTTGATCTACGAGATTCAGTAGTAACTTGATCTCAAGTTTCATGATCAACATCATCAACTTCCTCACTATTTGGTGTAGATGTCTCGAAAACCGGTTTCTGCGATAAACTACTTTCCAATAAGGGAGAAGGTACAGTTACCTCATCAAGTTCTACTTTCCTCCCACTCACTTCTTTCGAGAGAAACTCCTTCTCTAGAAAGGATCCATTCTTAGCAACAAATGTCTTGCCTTTGGATCTGTGATAGAAGGTATACCCAACTGTCTCCTTTGGGTATCCTATGAAGACACATTTCTCCGATTTGGGTTCGAGCTTATCAGGTTGAAGCTTTTTCACATAAGCATCGCATCCCCAAACTTTAAGAAACGACAACTTTGGTTTCTTGCCAAACCATAGTTCATAAGGTGTCGTCTCAACGGACTTTGACGGTGTTCTATTCAGGTGAATGCGGCCGTCTCAAGAGCATAACCCCAAAGCGATAGCGGTAAATCAGAAGAGACATCATAGATCGCACCATATCTAGTAAAGTGCGATTCTGACGTTCGGACACACCATTACTGCTGTGGTGTTCCGGTGGCGTGAGTTGCTAAACTATTCCGCATTGTTTCAAATGTAGACCAAACTCGTAACTCAAATATTCGCCTCCACGATCAGATCGTAGAAACTTTATTTTCTTATTACGATGATTTTCAACTTCACTCTGAAATTCTTTGAACTTTTCAAATGTTTCAGACTTATGCTTCATTAAGTAGATATACCCATATCTGCTTAAATCATCTGTGAAGGTGAGAAAATAACAATATCCGCCACGAGCCTCAACATTCATCGGACCACATACATCTGTATGTATGATTTCTAACAAATTTGTTGCTCACTCCATAGTACCGGAGAACGGGGTTCTAGTCATCTTGCCCATGAGGCACGGTTCGCAAGTGCCAAGTGATTCATAATCAAGTGACTCCAAAAGTCCATCAGTATGGAGTTTCTTCATGCGCTTTATACCGATATGACCTAAACGGCAATTACCACAAATAAGTTGCACTATCATTATCAACTCTGCATCTTTTGGTTTCAACATTATGAATATGTGTATCACTACTATCGAGATTCATTAAAAATAGACCACTCTTCAAGGGTGCATGACCATAAAAGATATTACTCATATAAATAGAACAACCATTATTCTCTGATTTAAATGAATAACCGTCTCGCATCAAACAAGATCCAGATATAATGTTCATGCTCAACGCCGGCACCAAATAACAATTATTTAGGTCTAAAACTAATCCCGAAGGTAGATGTAGAGGTAGCGTGCCGACCGTGATCACATCGACTTTGGAACCATTTCCCACGCGCATCGTTACCTCGTCCTTTGCCGTGTTAAGCAATCCGTAGTCCCTATTTCGAGTTGCAAATATTAGCAATGTAACCAATATCAAATACCCAAAAGCTATCTGCGAGCTCTAGTAAGGTACACATCAATAACATGTATATCACATATACCTTTGTTCACCTTGCCATCCTTCTTATCCGCCAAATACTTGGGGCAGTTCCGCTTCGGTGGACTATCGCTTGCGGAGAAGCACTCGATTTCAGGTTTAGGTCCGACTTGGGTTTCTTCTCTGAGCAAAGAACTTGTTTGTTGTTCTTCTTGAAGTTCACCTTCTTCTTCCCTTTGCCTTTCTTCTTGAAACTAGTGGTCTTATTGACCATCAACACTTGATGCTCCTTCTTGATTTCTACCTCCGCAGCCTTTAGCATTGCGAAGAGCTCAGGCATAGTCTTTACTAACCCTTGCATATTATAGTTCATCACGAAGCCTTTGTAGCTTGGTGGCAGTGATTGAAGAATTACATCAATGACACAATCATCCGGAAGATTAACTCCCAGTTGAGTCAAGTGATTGTAATACCCAGACATTCTGAGTATGTGCTCACTGACAGACCCATTCTCCTCCATTTTGCAGCTATAGAACTTATTGGAGACTTCATATCTCTCAATCCGGGCATTCTGTTGAAATATCAACTTCAACTCCTGGAACATCTCATATGCTCCATGACGTTCAAAACGTCGTTGAAGACCCGGTTCTAAGCCGTAAAGCATGGCACACTGAACTATAGAGTAGTCATCGGCTTTGCTCGCCAGACGTTCTAACGTCGCTGGTTACATCGGCGCAGTTCGCACCCAGCGGTGCATCCAGACGTAACTCTTCAGGCAAAGAATGAGGATAATCCTCGAGTTACGGACCCGATCCGTGTAATTGCTACCATCATCTTTCAACTTTGCTTTCTCAAGGAACACATTAAAATTCAACGGAACAACAAAGACGAGCCATCTATCTATAAACAAACATAGACAAGCAAGATACTATCAGGTACTAAGTTCATGATAAATTTAAGTTCAATTAATCATATTACTTGAGAACTCCCACTTAGACAGACATCTCTCTAGTCATCTAAGTGATCACGTGATCCAAATCAACTAAACCATAACCGATCATCACGTGAGATGGAGTAGTTTTCAATGGTAAACATCCTATGTTGATCATATCTACTATATGATTCACGCCGACCTTTCGGTCTCCGTGTTCCGAGGCCATATCTCGCATATGCTAGGCTCGTCAAGTATAACTCGAGTATTCGCGTGTGCAAAACTGGCTTGCACCCGTTGTAGATGGACGAGAGCTTATCACACCCGATCATCACGTGGTGTCTCGGCACGACGAACTTTGGCAATGGTGCATACTCGGGAGAACACTACTTGATAATTTTAGTGAGAGATCATCTTAAAATGCTACCGTCAATCAAAGCAAGATAAGATGCATAAAGGATAAACATCACATGCAATCAATATAAGTGATATGATATGGCCATCATCATCTTGTGCTTGTGATCTCCATCTCAAGCACCGTCGTGATCACCATCGCCACCGGCGCGACACCTTGATCTCCATCGTAGCATCGTTGTCGTTTCGCCATCTATTGCTTCTCGACTATCGCTACCGCTTAGTGATAAAGTAAAGCAATTACAGAGCGTTGCATTTCATACAATAAAGCGACAACCATATGGCTCCACCGATTGCCGATAACCGGTTACAAAACATGATCATCTCATACAATAAAATATAGCATCATGTCTTGACCATATCACATCACAACATGCCCTGCAAAAACAAGTTAGACGTCCTCTACTTTGTTGTTGCAAATTTTACGTGGCTGCTACGGGCTTTAGCAAGAACCGTTCTTACCTACGCATCAAAACCACAACGATAGTTTGTCAAATAGACTCGTTTTAACCTTCACAAGGACCGGGCGTAGCCACACTTTCAGTTCAACTAAAGTGAGAGAGACAGACACCCGCCAATCACCTTTAAGCAACGAGTGCTCGTGGCGGTGAAACCAGTCTCGCGTAAGCGTCTGCGTAATGTCGGTCCAGCCGCTTCATCTCACAATACCGCTGAACCAAAGTATGACATGCTTGGTAGGCGATATGACTTATATCGTCCACAACTCACTTGTGTTCTACTCGTGCATATAACATCAACGCATAAAACCTAGGCTCGGATGCCACCGTTGGGGAACGAGTAATTTCAAAATTTTCCTCGCACACGCAAGATCATGGTGATGCATAGCAACGAGAGGGGGAGTGTTGTCTCGTACCCTCGTGAGACCGGCGAAGCGATCACAACGTAGAGGAAGTAGTCGACGTTCTCCTCGCGATCCAACCGATCCTGCGCCAAGCACTCGGCGCCTCAAGTTCTTGACACACGTACAGCTCGATGACGCCCTCGGGCTCCGATCCAAAGAAAGCTCCGGGAGAGAGTTCCACAAGACGACGGCGTGGTGACGATCTTGATGTTTTACCGATCGCAGGGCTTCGCCTAAGCACCGCAACGATATGACCGAGGTGGATTATGGTGGAGGGGGCACCGACACGGCTAAGGAACGATCTCAAGGATCAACTTGTGTGTTCTAGGGTGCCCCTACCCCGTATATAAAGGAGCAAGGGGAGGGCCGGCCGGCCTAGGGCGCGCCAAGGGGGGGAGTCCTCCTCCTAGTGGGAGTAGGACTCCCTTTCCTAGTCCAACTAGGAAGGAGGAAGGGGAAGGAAGGAGAGGAGAGGAGAGGAAGGGGGCCGCGCCTCCTTGTCCTATTCGGACTCCCACAGGCGCCACCTCTGGTGCGGCCCTCTCTCTCCCTCTCGGCCCAATAAGGCCCATTACTTCCCGGGGTTCCAGTAACCTCCCAACTCCGTTTTCTCCGAAACTTCCGGAACCTTTCCGGTGTCCGAATATAGCCGTCCAATATATCAATCTTTATGTCTCGACCATTTCGAGACTCCTCGTCATGTCCGTGATCACATCCGGACTCGAACTCCTTCGGTACATCAAAATACATAAACTCATAATATAACCGCCATCGAAACCTTAAGCGTGCGGACCCTACGGTTCGAGAACAATGTAGACATGACCGAGACACGTCTCCGGTCAATAACCAATAGCGGGACCTGGATGCCCATATTGGCTCCTACATATTCTACGAAGATCTTTATCGGTCGGACCGCATAACAACATACGTTGTTCCTTTGTCATTGGTATGTTACTTGCCCGAGATTCGATCGTCGGTATCCAATACCTAGTTCAATCTCGTTCGCAAGTCTCTTTACTCGTTCCGTAATACATCATCTCACAGCTAACTCATTAGTTGTAATGCTTGCAAGGCTTAAGTGATGTGTATTACCGAGAGGGCCCAGAGATACCTCTCCGACAATCGGAGTGACAAATCCTAATCTCAAATCGCCAACCCAACATCCGCCTTTGGAGACACTGTAGTACTCCTTTATAATCACCCGATTACGTTGTGACGTTTGGTAGTACCAAAGTGTTCCTCCGTAAACGGAGTTGCATAATCTCATAGTTATAGGAACATGTATAAGTCATGGATAAAAGCAATAGCAACATACTAAACGATCGGGTGCTAAGCTAATGGAATGGGTCATGTCAATCAGATCATTCAACTAATGATGTGACCTTGTTAATCAAATAACAATTCCTTTGTCTATGGTTAGGAAACTTAACCATCTTTGATTAACAAGCTAGTCTAGTAGAGGCATACTAGTGAGACTCTGTTTGTCTATGTATTCACACATGTATTATGTTTCCGGTTAATACAATTCTAGTATGAATAATAAACATTTATCATGAAATAAGGAAATAAATAATAACTTTATTATTGCCTCTAGGGCATATTTCCTTCACGTATACCAAGCTGGAGCGACTTCTCTCTTTTCTTTGCTGCTTCTATTTCGGCAGGAGAGTCTGAAATACCCTTGCATAAAAACACAATAGTGAGAGTATGGGTGAAGTGTGTGCAGAACTAGTGCACACTGTAAAAGTAGCAGATAGCAGGTGGGGAGAAAAATGGGCCCCTGGGAGCGCGACTGGATCGATTTTTTGACGCCGGCGGGCGAAAAGTCGTCTGGGGGGCCTTGTTGGGGCGCGGCTGGAGATGCTCTAAACTAGGGGTGGACTAACGAGCAGCTCGGCTCGTTAAGCTCGTACTCGTTAAGCTCGCGCTCGTTAAGGCTCGGCTCGTTAAGCTCGTTAAGATTAACGAGCAGAAAACCCTGCTCGGCTCGGCTCGTTTGAAGCTCGTTAAGCTCGTGAGCGCTCGTTAACAGATTATAATGTGTTATAATATACATGATGAATGTCTAGGTATGGTTTTCAAGATGAAATATGGAGAGTACAAAAAGAAAAGAAGTAGTTTGTTGCCTCATATGTGGATTAGATTAAATAGATGGTTGAGGTGCTATAAAACGTTTGTCACGTAAGATAAAAATATGTATTATGTTGTTACTAACGAGCTTAACGAGCTACTCGTAAAACTCGTTAGTTCCCTCATTAAGCTCGTTAAGCTTAGCGAGCTAAAATCAATGATTGGTATGTTAAATTAAGAAGCGGTTCTGAAGATAACGAAGTCGAACTATCGAGCGCTCATTAAGCTCGCGAGCTATGAACTTTTAGTCCAGCCCTACTCTAAACCCAAAAGAACCGGCCTACCTTGACAAAATCCCATTCGATTTTGATACAAGCGAGCAACGATTCCAGCAAACGGAGGCCCTTAGGTCAAAGTCGCGCTGAGTAGTTTTGATTTGATCCTCAGCAACACCTTCTGTACTTGGCCCACGCTTCATTTCTTGCCGTCCTTTATTATCACTTGTCCTCGAGCGGAGCGGGGCGGGCGGCAGTCTGTCTCTCTTCGAATTGAAAATTTGAATCCTCTTCCCCCCATTCCCTTCCCTTCCTCCCCTCCCCTCCCCTCCTTCCAGGGTTCCACCACCGCGCCGCAGCCCGCAGAGCAGGCCGGAGCAGAAGAGAGAAGTCGAGCCGAGTCCATCCTCAGCAGATAGATCGATGGGGTGCGTGTCGTCGACGTTCACCGAGGACGACGAGCGGCGGATCATCGGGGTATCCGCCTCCGCATCCCACATCGTGTCCCTCACCTCCTCCACCTACGGCATCCTCACCTACAACCTCGCCGCCCAGGACGCCTCCCCATCCACCAAGTCCGCACCCCCTCCACCGCCGCCGCCTCCGCCCGCCCCTCCGCTCTCGCTCCCCTCCTGCAGGGCCAAGCCCAAGCCGCCCTCCGACGAGCAGCCGGAGGCGGAGGTCATCAACTCGTGGGAGCTCATGGCCGGCCTGCACGACCCCTCCACCCCGGCCAAATCGAGGTCCCCGCGCGGCCCCGCCCGCAGGGACGCCGGCGACCGCCCGCCCCGCCCCATCCGCTTCCCTCTCCGCGCCATCGACGGCAACGCCGCGGCGCGCGTGCCCCCTCCGCCGCAGCGCTGCCCGCCCGGCGGCGCACGCTGCGCGGTGCTCTACACCACCACGCTCCGCGCCGTGCGCGCCACCTTCGAGGCCTGCAACGCGGCGCGCGCGGCCCTGCAGTCCCACGGAGTCGCCTTCCGCGAGCGCGACGTCTCCATGGACCGCGGCTTCCGGGACGAGCTCCGCGCGCTGCTCCTCCCGGGCGCCCCGGCGGCGCTGCCGCGGCTGTTCGTGCGGGGGCGCCACGTGGGCGGCGCGGAGGAGGTGCTGCGACTGGACGAGGAGGGCGCGCTGGCGCCGCTGCTGGAGGGCCTCCCCCGCGCGCGCTCCCACGGCTGTTGCGACGGCTGCGGCGGCATGAGGTTCCTCCCCTGCTTCGACTGCTCCGGCAGCCGCAAGGTGCTGTCCGGCTCCGGCGCCGCGGTGAAAGGGCGCCCGGAGAGGGGCGTGGTGCTCCGCTGCCGAGAGTGCAACGAGAACGGCCTCGTGCTCTGCCCCATCTGCTCCTGACCAGCCGGATTTTTCACCTCACTCCGTCGATCTACTCCAGTAGGTTTCAGTTGGATTTCCCCTATTCAGATCGATGCTACCTGTTGTAACTGAGAATGTGGTGGATCAACTGAGGATTTGTCGTCTGGGTTCTTATCTGAATTGAACTGGTTTGTATGCATTCAGAAACAACAGAGCTTGTACTGATGGGCAATGGGCATAGCAGTGAACAATAATTGAGCATCTGAACCTCGGCAGGAGAGGTGAGGCTCGTCCTGAGCGCCGCCGTGTCGAGGGGGAAGAGCTCGTCGCGGCCTCCTCCGGGCACAACATAGGGACGCCCCCACCCATCTCTCTTTGTCTGTGTTGTAATTTAGCAGCTCTGTTTCTGATATTAGTTTACAGTTTTGCAAAAGCACATTTGGCACATCTAAGTCCTATATCATTGATCTCAAGTATGGATTCGTGTGACATTTTTTTCTTTTCTTTTTACGTTGAATCACTTAGATGTGCAATAACTGTGCACATCTTAAGAAATGAAAAAGAATTGAGGGCACCTTTGAGCAGTTAAAATTCTTAGTGACAAAATTGAGTAGTGAGACGTAATCAGTGACATACATGATAAAAACTCTTTTTTTAAAAGTTCCCATTGTTTTACAGAACACAATTCCTAAATTAGCCATGTAACTATTATATTTTTTTGTACAGTTTTCATTATTTAGAGAATAATTGTTTTTTCAAAAGTTGCCATGATTTTTTAAATTACTTTTGCTGCCACTTTTCTAATTTGTTGCGCGTCAATTTTACATCTATATGAAAAAAAAATCTTTAAATTTGCCTTCTAACCATTACAATTTCCCTAAAAATTGCATGCGGCGAGAACAAACTTTTCTAAACCTTCCATGTAGACTTCAAAATTTCTATAGTTTTGCATGTACCATGTTTTCACGGTTGTTCATATATGATAACACAAAGGTGTCGTTTACTAAAAGTTATCATGGAACTTTTTTTTTACACATAGTTGCCACGATGTGTTCCTTTAGAAAATGATAGCACGGTATGTGCATGTATCATGGTAAAATTTACACAATTTCCATGCTCCGTTTTTCTCAACATCATGGCAAGTAGTGTCATGGTAATTTCTACACATATTTGCCATGATTTGTTCTAGAGCATCATGGCAAGTAGTATGTATGCAACATGGCAAATTTACAAAAATGACTACTTTTTTGTTTTGTGCCCATGGCAAATTTATTGAAGATATCATAGTATTTATATATATATATATATATTTACTAGAGTCAATTACTCCGGTGGTGCTAGAACTTGACGCAAACGGTCACTTTAGTGCTAAAACTTGTGGAATGCATCGAAGTGGTGTAAAAACTTGGTTTGGACGTGTAAATACGGTGCTAATCGCGTTTGTATATGTCCACGACGCTGACGAGGCATGCGAGCGTGGCATGGGCCCATTTGTCAGTGACCCAACAATGAAGACAAGGCGTGCGGCATGCTTTTTTGCATAGAAACCTTTTATTATTTTCATAGAAAAGCTGCTGACAAGCGGGTCCCAGCTATTTGCAACACAAATTTTAATTGAATGAAATTAAAGGTATGCTCAGGTTTCCAACCAGAGCAACCTCAAAGTTCCCTGCTCGTGAAGTTAGCCAGCCAACCCGTTCACCGTTCATGTACATTAAGGAAACACAGGCTATATTTTTGCCAAAAAAAGGAAACACAAGCTATATATCCTCAATTGAATAAGAAAAAAGAAGAAAATATAGTAAAAAAGATGCAGCCACAGAGACTCGAACCCTGAGCGTATCGTTAGCTTTTTTAAAAATTTTCAAAATGTTGGGTTTTCCAAAATTTTATTAAAAAATGGAATTATATTTTTAAATAATATACATATAAATAAAATAAATAACATTAAGTAAATGCTCATGTAGTTTCATAATTAATTTTTATTACAAACTGCAAAAAATAAAAATAAAATAGTAACATATTAAAAATAGGCCACACTAACTGACAAACTGTTGTCAGTTTTGGCCCATGAGCACGTTCTGTTATAGACGTAAATTGTCGCATTGTCTAAAAAACGTAAAGAGTAACAAACCTTTGCAAATTTGTGTTGTTTAATTAAAGAATATCCACCTAAAAATATTAAAGAATATAAGGTTGTGTATCCTCTTCAGACAACGAGCATGATTTTTGTTAGGTGGTTCGCAGAAGACACGTTAATTGGAGGTCACTGGTTTGAAACCTAAGCACACCTTTTTTCTGTTCAATTATTATTTTTGTTGCTGACAGCTGGGACCCGCCTCTCAGGGTCTTTTTGCTGAAAAAAATATAAAAGACAAGGGGGTTTCTAGGAAAAAGGAAAAAGAAACCACACGCCTTGTCTTCATTGTTTGGTCACGAACAACGGGTCCTACGCCATGCTGGCAGGCCTCGTTAGTGTTGCGGACGTATACAAAAATGATTAGCACCATATTTGCACGTCCAAGCCAAGTTTTTGCACCACCTCAATGTATGCCACAAGTTCTAGCACTAAAGTGACCGTTTACGCCAAGTTCTAGCACCACCGATGTAATTGACTCTATTTACTATCACGTTTATTGACATGGCAAATTTCCGCCTTCTCACAAGTCCAAACCTTTTTCGCAACACATAATTTGCTAATACTGCAAAAATTTATTGTTGCCATTGGACTAGTATGGCAAAAATCATGGCAAAACATAGAAATTTCTTAATTATACCATACAACATTTCTCTAATTCTTGCCATCATTTAGGACACAAAAACTTCAACAAATGCCATGCTACCATTTACACCACCCCCCCCCCCCCCCCATTTTTGTTTGCCATATGTTTTAAACTACGATGTTCCATATCTTTTGCTATGTGAATACTACAAAAATTTATATTTTTTTCATGATTTTTATGGCTATTTTTCAAAAGCACGAGGGGGTGCTATTTCTTCATGATGATTAGAGACAACTTAAAATTAGTTGCCATTCCAACTTAAAATATGCCAAAAGGAGCTTATACCACTATTGTACTTTTATTAATTAAAGAATGGTAATTCTTATAAATCAGAGCATGACCAACACATATTGTATTTTCACAAAGAAGAAACATCACCCACAAGGCCAACACATGTTAAATTGCCATGCGTTATATTTTTTTGTGCATTTTTCTTCTGCATCTTTTTAGTCTCGGAAGTTTTCAGGATGTGGGGTTTTCAATCTTCAATAAGGCACGACAAATTCGAGCCTTTTTTAGCAGCAGCAACTAGTTGAGGAGCGTTCGTTCGCAGCTTACCCAAGGGTCACTCTGGGTTTGCTGGGAGTGCTCTAGTGGCGTGCTCTCAGCCGCTGCCACGTGTCGCGCTCTGGACGCTTCCTCTGAATTTATTTTTCTATTTTTTTTTCACATGCGTTTTTGATTTTTTAGATGGTTTTTTTAATTTTCCACAGGTCTTTTGAGTGAAAAATGTGTTTTCTTTGTTTTCCTTCCGCGAAAGGCACGGTTTTGCTTTCGCTGGCAGTGGCCCCACGTGATTTACTCCAGGAATATTATCGTTCATATGTTTCTTTCTCATCCGCACATCCTCTTCCATCTCTTCTGCCCCCGCTCACGCTCGAGACGCCATGTATGGCACAACCCGAGCTGTTTTCCTCCGCTTCTCTCCATCTCAAACCTCCACCCCTGACTGGCCTATTGCGCGAAAGCTCTCGCCGCTATTTTGCGGAGGCCATGGCTGACTTCGAGCTGCCCGGAGACACACGCCATGCATCGGCGAGGAAGTTTTTGCTACCACCGACGATTTTTTGCAGATGCTACAACGACCCCTAGTGGTTGCTGAGACATGTGCCATGTCTTGGTGCAATCTCCAGGGGAGAGCGAGGTGCCCTGCTGCGCGCTGGATCTGGGCAAGATGATGTGCTGCAATCATTTTACAGGAGCTGCAACCAGCCACCGGAGTGCTACAAACGGGTATCCGAAGGAGCTGGAACCGGCCATGGGGGTGCTACGACACGTCGACGAGATACAATTGGGGGGAAGAATTCCCGGTGATGCAACCGTCACGACGGCAAGATGGAACCAACGCGGTGGCAAGCTGGATCCAAAGGTGGGCGATGCTACAACCGACAAACGGCGAGCCGCTTCCCCATCTCTTCTTCTCACTTCAGCCACGGTGGCACGCATGAACTCCCAGGAGACGCCGTGAGTTCGTCCTGGTCACCCTCGGGACGCGCACAATGGTCGTGCTGCTAGGAGATGCACTGGATTGGGCCACGGCCATGCGAGCCATGGCAGTGTTCCCTCGGGATGCTACAGCCATGCACCACGGCCACCCAAAGACTGTGCTACAACCAGCGTTAGCCGGAGCTAGAGATGGCGACCACATGTGTTGCAACCGACAACCATCAATGCTGGAACGAGGTGGTGTTGGTACGACGACTAGTCAAGGTTGCTGCAACCGACATCTGAGAAAGCTACAACCGGCGAGAAAAAAAGCTTCAACCGAAGGGAAGACAGAAGCGGGGCCTGGCACCACAGAAGCTGCAACCGGTGTTTGACAAAGCTACAATCATTGATGAAAAAAAAGCTTCAACCGACAACAAAAAGGCTTCAACCGAAGGTGAAATAAGCTATGAACGACACAAAAAAGTTGCAACCGGTGTCTGAGAAAGCTTCGACCGACGTGGTGAGCTAATGATGGTACCAGCGGTGAGAGGCAGATAATACACGGTGGTGCTGCGACGAGTCAGCGAAGAAGCTACACCGGCCGGCGAGAAGTTGCAAGCCTAATCGTTGGCCGACCAGCAAGCACAAGCGGTCGTCGGCGAGCGTGGCGCCACGAGAGGGCGGCGAGCGCGGGGCGCGGGTGGCCGGCAAGAGCGGGAAGCTGAGGATGACGCTGGCGGGGGTGTCGCCGGTCGTGAGCGTGCTAGGCGGCGCAAGCAGAACGCCCGTGTGGTGTCGGGCTGCGCGGGGGATGGGGAACCCCCCCTGTGTTGACTTTTTTTGTTTGTGGTGAGCAGCGAATCCTACGGACGCTATGGGCATCTCCAGCCGTTGGCCCCCCAGGGGGTGTCTAAAAGCGCCACCTAGGGTGAGCCGGCGCAAAGAAAGGCCCTGGCGAAGTCGTCGCCAGTTGCCGGCCCTCGTGGCCGCCCAAAGTGAGTGTTTAAAAAGGCCATTCGGCGAAGTTATGATAAAAGAGTAGTTAAATTTCGGCTAAACATGGCGAATTTCGGCCAAATTCGCGCATTTTCATTACATTAAGCTAATCTAAAAAAGAAATGGGCTGAAGTCGTCGCCACCGTCGCCGCCATCGTCGTCGTCGGCCTTCTCCTCCTTGACGCGGACCCCCGGCTAGACCCGACGTCGCCATGGTGGACTGGCGGCGGCGCGTCGTCGTCATCGTCGCTGTCGCATAGGACGACGACTCCGTCTTCGTCGCGGCCGCGTCGGCACTCCTTGAAGCGGCGCAGGCGGCGCTACCGGGCGCCTTCGCTTTCTCCCGCGCTACCGGCGCTCTTCGCCTTCTCGGCGCGCCTTCTCCATCGCAATGGAGTCTGTCGCGCCATTCGAGGGCCTCGTCGTCGTCGACGAACTCCGCCTTCACGGCACCATTTCCCGCCGTCGTCTTCACGGCGCCGATCCGGCTCCGTCTTCACGGCGCCAGCCCGACTCCGTCTTTGGCTTGACGAAGCGGAGGAGCCGACGAGGAGGCGCGGCCGCTTTTGTTGATGACGATGCGGCGCTGCGCGAAAAGTCGGCCGAGCGGCGACTCCGCCACGGCTCGGCCTTGACGCCGAGTAGGGCCGAGTGCCGGAGGAGGCGACGAGGATCGGGAGGAGGAAGAGGAGGAGGAGGACCCGAACCGCTTTGGCGCCCATGCCCGACGCGCGGTCTTTGCTGGGGGTACGCTAACGGCGGTCGTTGCCGCCCGAGGTGCATGAGCATGCCCTCGAGTGTGCGGCGGGACACCCACCGAGGTGGCGCCCTCGTTGTTCGCTTCGCCGACCACCGGCGCGCCGTTAGTGGACGCCAACGCTGCTTCTTGGCGGCGCTGAATACGCCGCCAGCCGCGTGGTTGTCGGCGGCGATCTTGAGGGCGCTGGTCGTCGGTGAGGGAAGCGCGATCTCGACCTCCTCGGCGGCATACTCGGCCGCCGCGCGTCGGCAACGGGGAACGGGTACTCCACAGCGCCGAGTCTCCACCGATGGCCTGGCGCGCATGTCCGCGGCGCCGGATGTTTGCTCGAACAGAGCCAGACTCGACGCTGGAGCTTAACGGCGGCCCGTTGCCGCCGCCTCGTCTCCGGGAACCGCTTCGCCATGGCGTCTGCGCCGAGAGAGGCGGAGAGGAGAGGATCGGACGACGGCGAGGGACGGGCGGGCCGGGGGAAGAGAGAGTGGAGTGGAGGCCGCCGGCTTTATAGCCGGGCGCGCCGTGTGTACGCTGCGTCTGAGGAGGGGCGTCGGCGCGCCGTCCGTGAAGCGCCGCCCGTGAAGGAATCAATGGCAATCTTGACCGCGGCGACCTTGCCATTAATTCCTGCGGAACCGAGGCCGTTGGGGGACGAGGCGCCGAAGTCGCCGACGCTGCTGGCCCGCTGCTTCTTCGCGCTAAAACACCGCCCGGCGCCCGGCGCCCAAACGGCCGGGTTCGGTGGGTCGCTGGCGCTGTTTTCGCCCAAGCCGGCCAAAATTGGGCTCTGAGGCGCGATGGGTCGTTTTTTTTGGCCCGACGCAAAAAATCGCTGAGAGGCCTTCTTGGGGACGCGGCTGGAGATGCCTTATGCACTGAATCGTTCGGACGGGCTGCGACTGGCCGAGTTTTGGGCCGGCGCGCCGGCACCTATTAGCGGCCTTAACCGAACAAAGCCTAAGTGAATTCGTTTTTCAGCCATACAGTACAGACAGGAGGCGTTTTGCGCGAGCGTTAATAAGGTTGTTTTTCTGGGCTACTCACTTGGACGTTTTTTGGGGGGCCAGCCCATTTGCCATGAAGACGCCATGATAACATCACCCATGTTTTTTAATTTTCTTTTGTTTGTACTTTTATTTTTTATTTTTGTTTCTATTTTTCTCCTTTGTTTTTATTTTAATTTACCTTTTTCCATTTTAGGTTTTTAAATTATTCATCAAACTTTTAGAAATGTAAATCGTGTATTTGAAAAATGTTAAAAAAACTATAAAATATTTTTGATGCACACAATTTGTATGAAAATATACTAATCAAAACATGTATTTGAAAACAAATGTTAATCATGTATTGAAGTATTCCTAAATGTACATAAAAAACTTTTCATGTGTATATTAACATTGTAAAATGTGTATGGAAAAAGTAGGCATCAATACACATATGTTTCAAGAAATGTTAATCATGTATTTAAAAGCGGTTACCTGTATAAACAAATGTTTCATATGTCACGAGAAAACGCATATATATATATATATATATATATATATATATATATATATAGGACAAATTTTATCTACCACCAGTGGTAGTTACCACCACTTGAGTTTTATATGTAGTATGTAGTATCTATCAAATCGGAGAGTATGTACGCGTAATATGTAGTATATAAAAATGTTTAGGTAGTATATATATATACTATTTTTGGTAGTAATTATCATATTTTGAGTATGCTCTCTTTTATGTACAAATATGTACATATTTCACAAATATAATAAAACCATGGGCCAAATTGAAATTTTTTCATGCAACTCACTTTGAAGTATCTTATATATAGTATATGAACATACTTAAAATGATAAAGTAGGATATATACTACCATAAGTTAGTATATGAGACATGTGGGGTAACTACCCCGGTGGTAGGATGGATTTTCCCTATATATATATATATATATATATATATATATATATATATATATATATATATATATATATATATATATATATATATATATATATATATATACACACACACACACTAGCAAAAGAGCCCGTGCGTTGCAATGGGAGAGAAAACATAACACACGCTCTTAACTCAACAACCATCACTGAAGAACACAACAGGTCCATCTCCTTTATTTTTGTGAGGCATCATATTTATGTTGCCGCTTATCCTCCTTCTCATCCTCGCCAGCGATGGCCTCGGTGTTCACACAAAACAACAAAAAATGTGTATTGAATATGGTTAATCCTAAGGCGTTCTCTCTCCCTCTCTCCCTCTCTCCCTCTCTCTCTCTCTATCTCTCTCTCTCTCTCGCTCGCTTTCTCTCACTCGCGATGAGAAATCTGTTGTTTTCCCCTGCGACATTTTTCAGAGGTATGCATGTGTAGTTATCGATGTTCTCTTTTCCCTATATGGTTATAGTGGGGTGTTTATTTGCAATCTGGATCGCCGCCAGTATGAAAAAAAAACTGATCTTGCGCTATAAATTATAAGTTTGCTTCCATAAAAATATTTTAAAAATATTTAACAGGTAAAATTAACATCATATTTAGATTCCACACATTTTTCTAATAAAATTTCATATATAATATGTTAAAATCGAAGTTACGGTTTAAAAGATACAACTAATTTAGAAAATCATTTGGTTTAACTCAAATATATTCCAAAATAATATTTTAAAATATTTAACAGGTAAAAATAATCTCATATTCATATTCTACATATTTTTCTAATCAAATTTCATATATAATATGTTCAAATCGGAGTTACGGTTTAAAAGATATGGATGATTTTAAAAAGCATTTGTTTGAATTAAATATGATTCGCGTGGATGAATTACCTAAAACATCAGGGGGCGTTTCGAAAAATGTAAAATAACGGTTCGGGTGTGACTTAAATCCGGATGGCGGGTTGATTTCAAGAAAAGACAGGGACTTTTATGTAAAATGCCATGACGGACGAAGGAAACCCAATTTACTTTATTATATATATATATATATATATATATATATATATATATATATATATATATATATATATATATATATATATATATATGAAAATGTTTTCCTAAAAAATGTAGACTATGTTAAAAATTAGACATCAAAAGATTTATCTAAAATGTTAATTATGTATTTGAAAATGTGAAACTTATATAAAATGTTCCTCATATATAAAAAACAATTTACATTGTGTAAGAAAAAAGAAATAGTTTAGAACATATATTAAAATGATGTGGAACATATATTTAAAAATTATTAAATTTATGCAAGGAAAATGTCCCTTATGTGTACAAAAAAGGAACATCATGCGTGAAAAAAGTAGACACGTGTTGAAATAAGAGAAAATATGAAAAAACTAAAAACTGATGAAAAATTAAAAAAATGAAAAGTGAAGGAAACCATAAAAGAACAAAGAAAACAAAAAACCAAAGAACACAGAAGAAAGAAATAGTAAAATGGAAAATATAATGGAAAACAAGAAAAAAACTAAAGAAAAACCAGGCTGCAAGAAATGGAAATACACCGAAAAAAGATAGAAAAATCTAACGTGGGTCGGCACACTATTTCCCACTCGTAGGCGAATCCTAATAGGAATCAGTACGGGCGAGAAATGGCCCTCACAGATTTTTGGGACCAGCGTGGGGCTGACGTAAGTGCGGCTCAGCGGATCCTATTCCGTGGGTCGCATTGTCGGGTCTCCTCGCAGCGGATCCTATTCCCTGCTTGGGTTAGGGAATAACCATGAAAGGCATAGCTCCTCGTCTTCTGTATGGACCGGCCCATTCCGGGTGTTTTTCTCACCAGTTTTGGCAATGTTCTAGAAGCTTCTCTTTTTTTTTTGCGGCCGTGAACCTATTTTTTCCCATATGTTTTTTCTTAGATTGTTATTTCAAATTTTTTGGGGTTTTCATTTTCCTTTTTAAAATTTCATAATTTTAAACTTCCCGAACATTTTTTTGAATCCATAAACCTTTGTTTAAAGCCGGAAAGATTTTTTAAACTAACGAATATTTTTTAAATTCCTAATTTCTCTAGCTTATGAGACCTTTTCAAAATTTCATGAACATTTTTCTCATGGACATGTTTTGATTTACAAAGATTTGTTTAAATTATCGAACATTTTGAGCAATTCATGATTTTTTTGTATTAGTGAACATTATTTTTTCAAATTCCTGAAGAGTTTTTGAATTCAAAAATACTTTTTACGATTGAGAACATTTTATTTTTTCAAAAAAGGAAAACTTAAATCTTGAATTTGTGAACATTTAAAAAAATTCAACACTTTATTAAATCGAAAATGTTTTTAATAAGCAGATAAAAATAAAGAGAAAACAGAAAACATAAAAATTTAATAAAAAAACAGGCTACCCCACGCCCGCAATGGACCGACCCAAAGTGTGCGGATGGGAGCGCGTTGCTTGCTCCCTCCCACACTGGTCGAGAAATGGGAGTAGTCTCTCCTCGCCTGAATGATTTTTGTTCCCTGGATGATCCCTCCCCAAAGGTTCGCGTGCTCCTAATTAACGCTCTAAGCGCCGCTTTCCCATACCAGCACCCGCTACACAGCAGTGGCGCTTCGTGCGCCAGCTCCCGTAGGCCGGCCCAGCAAAGGAGGGGATCACCAGTTCGGGAGTCGCTGATTTCCCGGTTAGTGGTGGCAAATCCTAAACGGCGCCTTAAGCGCCCGTTTTAGGCATAGATGCAATCGGGCGCACACCCTCCCGCCGCACTGGGCCGGCCCACTTCTTTTTTCTGATTTTGAAAACGCAAAAAACTTTCTGGCGAGAACCATGCTTCGAACCAGGGATCTCATGACTACAGGCGCGCTTGCCTAACCACTCGGCGAACCTACCAATTCATGTTAACTGACAGGCTTTTAACCTTTTTCTATTTCCTGTTTTCGTGGAAAGAGTTTTTTTTTCTGTTTTTCTTTTATTTTTCTTTCTTTCTTCTTTTCTGCTAAGCGCGAGATTTTTTTTTTCCAATTTTGTAACTTTATTTCATATTGGTGAACTTTATTTCAAAATTGATGAACATTTTTCAAAATTGATGAACTATTGTCAAATTTGATGAACTTTGAAAAAATTTCAGTGTGTATAAAAAAGGTTCATCATGTATAGAAATTTTGTTGAGCGTGCATTCAAAAGGAGTTCATCGTATTTAAAAAAAATGTTCAACGTGTATTTGAATATTGTTCACCATACATAGAATTTTCGGACACGTGCTGAACATTTTGTGAAAATACGTTGAACAATTTGCGAATACACATTGAACATTGTGTAATATATACTGAACAAAATTAAGAAACATAGTGAACAATTGTATACTCATTGAATAACCCAAACCAAAATAGAAAAAATCAATATATATATATATCCTGACCATTTTTTATATCCATCGAACATTTTAAATAATACAAGATGAACATTTTGAAACAATATGATTATATGTGTCGAACAATTTTGAATATGCATTCAACATTTAGTAAAAACGTTGAAAATTTTCATAATATATGATGAACATTTTATGATACACGACAAACATTTTTATATGCAAAGGTGAACAATTTTCATAATATACAATGACCATTTTTCTTAATACAATGAAATTTTATGTAATACACGGTGATCTTTTATAAAATTTGGTGAAAGTTTTTGAAGA
Source organism: Aegilops speltoides (assembly GCA_021437245.1). NCBI lineage: Eukaryota > Viridiplantae > Streptophyta > Magnoliopsida > Poales > Poaceae > Aegilops > Aegilops speltoides. Next base: position 100,417,106 of record CM038141.1, on the reverse strand, counting down.
CATGAACTTTTTTCTAATTCGTGAATTTTTTCTTTGCCAAAAAATCACGTCTTTCTAAATTGTTTGTACCAGAAATAGTGCGGTTAGTGTTGTTGTTAAATATCTCGCGCTGTGATTAATCACTAGGTTGTAATAGATGTACTTGCTAGGCACGCTGCGTCTTAACTAAACGGTGCGAGATCGAATCCTGTTGGAGCAGATTTTTTGGGAGTTTTTTCTCTGCGTGTTCCTGGGCCGGCCCACCAGATAGCAACAGTGGGCGCCAGTTGCCTGTACCGGCGCTTAATGCGCCGTATAGGAGCTCCCTCACTGGTCATGGTTGACTGGTCATAGGTTACCATTGACCAGTTGACTTTTTGAAAAGAATGAAAATCACAAAAAAAGAGTTTGCTGAATTCAAAGAAAGTTCACAAAATTGAAAAAGTTAATCAATTTTCAAGAAACTGCATGAAGAAAAAAATTCATTGATTTTATAGAAACTTTAAAATTTTGAAAAAGTTCATCAAATTTGAGTTAAAAATTCATTGATTTTTTTAAAAGTTCATTGAATTTTAATAAATTTCATAAATTTTTTTAAAAAATCATTAGTTTTGGAAAAAGTTCACCAAATTTGAATAATAATTCATTGATTTTGGAAAAAAGTTCATCAAATGTGAAAACTAAAAAATAAAAGGGAACATGAAAAAAAGGAAAAAGAAAAATAGAAAGAGAAACCAAAAAGGAAAAGTAAAAAGTAATAAAAAAAGAAACAAAAAACTTAAAAAAGGAAGAAAACTGGGTAAAAAGAATCCACCGGAACCTAGCCTAGAAAACCGGGTGAAAAAAACCCGGTATTCCACGCACTAAGGAAAGACAACAGAAAGATAAAAAGAAGTAAACATAAACAAGTCCCGCGAGTTGGTCACTACGTGTCGCTATGAACGAAGTGGTTTGGAGTTCAAATCCTAGGGCGCACCCTAAGAAAAATGAATAAAAATATAATGTGCCGGCCCAGCGCACATGGAGTGTGTGCCCGTTGGTGAAATAGCCTTTAACCGGCGGTGAAGGCATCAAATAGGGTTTGCCCTCCCTGAGCATACGGACGTTCGGGCCAACTTCCCATGAGGAACGTCAGCTGGCTATTTGAGTCCAAACATATTTTCTAAGACAAATTCACACATATGATTTTGAATACTTGTAAATATCTTTGCAGTCAAAATACTGAAACTCTGACTATCTTTCTTGAAAACGGACATAGTAGTGTCGCTGCTGCTACACTTTTCTCTTCTTTGATGGAAGATTGGAAGTCAACTTAGTGCCTTCTCTTGTGGATTGGACTTGTTGTATGAGTCAAGCTTCCTTCCTGCACAAGAAATTTCTGACGTCTTTCTCAAGAAAAAAAAAGAAATTTCTGACGTCCATAATTAACATTTTTTAGAAAGTAATGCAATATTCATACTGCTGATGATATGGACAGCTTAAGAATGGAGAAGAAATTCCTTAGACAGGAAGGAAGCTTGGCGTATGCAACAAGTCCGATCTACAAGAAAATTCACTAGGTTGAATTTCAATCTTCCGTGAAAGAAGAGAATAATCAACAGTAGCCTGCCACGTGAAGTACATCTGCACTACTACAACCCATCAACTATTCGGGATGAATTTGCAAAGAAACACATACTTTTCAGGTTAACACCACCTATTGGTGTAACCTGTGCAGATAGCTCTAATTCATCACTTGATTATGTTGACATGATTTCTAATAGGTGGTCCTGCATGTAACTACAAACGCATAAAGCATGCAATGATAGTTGGCTCCGGCTAACTAAAACCTTTAATTTCTCCCAAAGGTATGGTCAAAATGAGTCAAAAAAAAATTCCAAGATCAATACTCCATTTACTAGATTTTTATTGTACTTCTTAAAATTCTTGAATTTGATTTTTTTAAATATCTATTAAGCCAACAAGCTGCCAATATCTCCAACACATGGTCCAAATAAGCTAAAATGTTCTCAAATTAGTATTAGGTATATATATGATCACTAGTAGAAAACAGAGCTATCGTTCGGGCCTAGCCAACCCATTAGTCCCGGTTCTTCAAGAACCGGGACCCATGGGGGTATTAGACCCAGTTCGTGAGCCCAGGGGGCCGGCCGGGGCCTCGTGGGAATTGGTCCTGGTTCATGTGGAACCATTTGTCCCGGTTCAAGCCACGAACCGGGACCAATGGTCCTCGCTCCTGGCCCACAACTACTGGTCCTTCGTGGCTTGAACCGGGACAAAAGTGGGTGCTTTAGTCCCGGTTCATGTCACGAATCGGGACAAATAACTTGCCTATATATACCCACTGCCGCGGCAGAGCACTCCACAGTGCTCTGTTTTTTCCATCCGGCGAGGAGAGGGCATTTGGGTGCTCTAGTTCAGCTCCTATGCACATGAGGTGTTCGATGAAATGCCCGAGCCACACTAGTTAAGCTTTCTCCTCTCGAAGCTCGACCTCAGAGCTCCACTTTTTTCGAGATTTGTCTAGATTTAGCGGTCCGTCACGCCCCGTCCCCGTTTTCACCGCCGTTGATCGTCCGCGCCGATCTCGTAGCCGGCACCACCGTGGTGAGCCTCTTGTTCTTATCTTCTTTCTGATATTTGTCTGATTTTCTTACTTTAGATAGAATTTTGTTTGATTTTATTACTTTTGACACACATAATTATATATAATGCACGCAGATGAGCCGGCAATGGATGTATGGTGACAGACACACCTCCGAGTACATTAAGGGCGTGCATAATTTTCTCGAAGTGGCTGAGGCAAACAAGCAGAATGGTTTTATGTGTTGTCCATGCACTAAATGTGGGAGTACGAAGTCTTACTCTAACCGGAAAATCCTCCACACCCACCTGCTTTACAAGGGTTTCATGCCACACTATAATGTTTGGATGAGGCACGGAGAAATAGGGGTTATGATGGAAGACGGCGAAAAAGAAGAGGACGATGACAACTAGGTGCCCCCTGAATACGGTGATGCTGCAATGGGGGGAGCTTCTGAAGATCAAGAGGAACCAGACGATGTGCCCGATCTTTGCGCAATGGGGAAGCTGCTGAAGATCAAGAGGAACCAGACGATGTGCCCGATGATGATCTCCGTCGTGTCATTATCGATGCAAGGACGCAATGCGAAAGTCAAAAGGAGAAGCTGAAGTTCGATCGCATGTTAGAGGATCACAAAAAAGGGTTGTACCCCAATTGCGAAGATGGAAACACAAAGCTGGGTACCGTACTGGAATTGCTGCAGTGGAAGGCAGAGAATGTTGTGCCTCACAAAGGATTTGAGAAGCTACTGAAAATATTGAAGAAGAAGCTTCCAAAGGATAATGAATTGCCCGATAGTATGTACGCAGCAAAGAAGGTCGTATGCCCTCTAGGATTGGAGGTGCAGAAGATACATGCATGCCCTAATGACTGCATCCTCTACCTCGGTGCGTACGAGGATTTGAACACATGCCCAGTATGCGATGCATTGTGGTATAAGATCAGACGAGATGACCCTGGTGATGTTGACGGCGAGCCCCGCAAGACGAGAGTTCCTGCGAAGGTGATGTGGTATGCTCCTAAAATACCACAGTTGAAATGACTATTCAGAAACAAAGAGCATGCCAAGTTGATGCGATGGCACAGTGAGGACCGTAAGAAAGGCGGGAAGTTAAGATCACCCACTGACGGGTCGCAGTGGAGAAAAATTGAGAGAGAGTACTGGGCTGAGTTTGCACATGACCCAAGGAATGTATGGTTTGGTTTAAGTGCAGATGGCATTAATCCTTTCGGGGAGCAGAGCAGCAATCACAACACCTGGCCCGTGACTCTATGTTGTATAACCTTCCTCCTTGGATGTGCATGAAGTGGAAGTTCATTATGATGCCAGTTCTCATCCAAGGCCCTAAGCAACCTGGCAACGACATTGATGTGTACCTAAGGCCATTAGTTGAAGAACTTTTACAGCTGTGGAATGAAAACGGTGTACGTGTGTGGGATGAGCACAGACATGAGGAATTTAACCTGCACGCGTTGCTTTTTGTAACCATCAACGATTGGCCTGCTCTCAGTAACCTTCCAGGACAGACAAACAAGGGATACCACGCATGCACGCACTGTTTAGCTGACACCGAAAGTATATACCTGGGAAGCTGCAGGAAGAATGTGTACCTGGGCCATCGTCGATTTCTTCCGACCAACCATCAATGTCGAAAGAAAGGCAAGCATTTCAAAGGCGAGGCAGATCATCGGAAGAAGCCCGCCATGCATACCGGTGATCACGTACTTGCTATGGTTAATGATTTACATGTAATCTTTGTAAAGGGTCACGGCAGACTAGCTGTTCCGAGTGACGCTGAGGGACACGCACCCATGTGGAAGAAGAAATCTATATTTTGGGACCTACCCTATTGGAAAGACCAAGAGATCCGCTCTTCGATCGACGTGATGCACGTGACGAAGAACCTTTGCGTGAACCTGCTAGGCTTCTTGGGCGTGTATGGGAAGACAAAAGATACATCTGAGGCACGGGAGGACCTGCAACGTTTGCACGAAAAAGACGGCATGCCTCCAAAGCAGTATGAAGGTCCTGCCAGCTATGCTCTTACCAAAGAAGAGAAGGAAATCTTCTTTGAATGCCTGCTTAGTATGAAGGTCCCGACCGCTTCTCGTCGAATATAAAGGAATAATAAATATGGCAGAGAAAAAGTTTCAGAACCTAAAGTCTCATGATTGACACGTGATTATGACGCAACTGCTTCCGGTTGCATTGAGGGGGCTTCTACCGAAAAACGCCCAATTAGCCATTGTGAAGCTATGTGCATTCCTCAATGCAATCTCTCAGAAGGTGATCGATCCAGAAATCATACCAAGGCTAAGGAGTGATGTGCTGCAATGTCTTGCCAGTTTCGAGTTGGTGTTCCCACCATCCTTCTTCAATATCATGACGCACGTCCTAGTTCATCTAGTTGACGAGATTGTTATTCTGGGCCCCGTATTTCTACACAATATGTACCCCTTTGAGAGGTTCATGAGAGTCCTAAAGAAATATGTCCGTAACCTTGCTAGGCCAGAAGGAAGCATCTCCATGGGCCATCAAACAGAGCATGTCATTGGGTTTTGTGTTGACTTCATTCCTGGCCTTAAGAAGACATGTCTCCCTAAATCGCGGTATGAGGGGAGACTGACTGGAAAAGGCACGCTTGGAGGGGAGACAATAATATGCAGGGACGGATATTCTTGGTCTCAAGCACACTACACAGTTCTACAGAACTCTATCTTGGTGACCCCTTATGTCGATGAACACAAGAACAGTCTGCGCTCGAAACACCTGGAGTAGTACAATGACTGGATTACATGTGAACACATCAGGACTTTCAACAGTTGGATGGAAACACGTCTCAGAGGTGAAAACACTGTTTGTGAGGAGTTGTACTTGCTGTCCAGGGGACCATCTTCGACTGTAATGATTTGGAAAGGATACGAGATAAATGGGAATACATTTTACACGATCGCCCAAGATCAAAAGAGCACCAACCAAAACAGCGGTGTCCGCTTTGATGCAGCCACTGAGAGGGAAAAGGACACATATTATGGTTACATAGTGGACATATGGAAACTTGACTACGAAGTAGATTTTATGGTCCCTTTGTTTAAATGCAGCTGGGTCTATCTGTCAGGAGGCGGGTACACGTAGACCCACAGTACGAAATGACAACAGTGGATCTGAACAATCTTGGGTACACTGACGAACCGTTCGTCCTAGCCAATGATGTGGCACAGGTTATGTATGTGAAGGACATGTCTACCAAACCGAGAAAAATAAAAAATAAGGAAGCGAATACATCATACGATGAGCCAAAGCGCCACATAGTTCTTTCAGGAAAAAGGGACATTGTGGGAGTGGAGGGCAAGACAGACATGTCCGAAGATTATGAAAATTTTCATGAAATTCCTCCCTTCAAAGTCAAGGCTGACCCAAGCATCCTGATAAATGATGAAGATTATTCATGGTTATGGCACAATAAGGAAAGGACACAAGCAAAGAAAAAGTGAAGACTTTGCACAACTATTATGATGATACCATGCCAACTTTCAACCTTTTCGTAGTTCATTTGAAATGCCTATTGTAACAGACAAGTTTTCGTATGAAATCCTGATACTTCGAAAGAGATTGTCCGTTTTGTACATGAAGTGCATCCAGTTTTTGCCATAACCCACTCAACTTTCTTGCACATGCTATGTGGATCAAATGATGATACCATGCCAACTTCCAACCTTTCAGAGTTCATTTGAAATGCTTTTCAATTTCAGGGTCTTATAGCTCAAAATAATCAGAAAATGCATGAAAAATAACAAATGAAGTCAGAAAGGGTTGAAAATTGATGATGTGGCTTTGAATGACGCATTTTGAACACACAAAAAGTCAAGAGTTCAAAAAAGTTTTAAAAAATGAAATCCCTGTGTAACAGATGAGTTTCCGTATGAAACCCTGATACTTTGAAAGAGATTGTCCATTTTGTACGCGAAGTGTATCCAGTTTTTCCCATAACACTCTCAACTTTTTAGCACATGCTATATGGGTGAAATGATGATACCATGCCAACTTTTAATCTTTTCAGAGTTCATTTGAAATGCTTTTCAATTTCAAGGTCTTATAGCTCAAAAAACTAGTAAATGCATTTATAAAACTCTAATAACAAAAGGAATCAACTAAAATGATTTTTTGATAGAAATTAAAATAGTAAAATCTGTTTTTCAATATAATGATAAAACGCAGTAATATTAAATAGCAGGAAAAAGAATCACTCCAAATACATTTTTATAGTGAAGTTATTCACAAACTAGTGATTCACACAAATTTCAAAGAATTAAAATTTAAACTATTCAAATTTGGAAACTAATGGAGTAACAGAAAGATTATAATTATTCTGAGCTAAAAGAATAAAAAAATAAAGCAAAAATCAAAAGAAAATAAATAATTCCCACCGCACCGCGCTGTGCGAGGCCTTTAGTCCTGGTTGGTGCCACCAACCGGGACTAAAGGGGTGCATTGGTCCCGGTTGGTGGCACAAACAGGACTATCGCCCCTTTAGTCGGTTGGTGCCACCAATCGACCAAAGGCTTCGCTTCCGCCTTTGGGCTGCTGAAAAGAGGCCTTTGGTCCCCGTTGGTGTCACCAACCAGGACTAAAGGTCGCATTCGTCCCGGTTTGTCTCACGAACCGGGACCAATGCATTGTCTATATAACTGGCACTCATCAAAATTTCATTCAGCTCGTTCTTCTCCGCGCCCGACGCCGCCAGGCTGCCCTCTCCGCCTCGCCGTCGCCGCTCCACGCCATCCCGCCGCCGACGCCATCGCCGCCCGACGCCGTCGCCGACCGACCACGCGCGCCGGCGTCGCTGCCCTGCGCCTCGCCGCCCGCCCCTCACCGTCGACCGTCGCCGCTACCCTCACGCACCATCGCCGTCGCCATCCCCTGCCCGTCGCCCTCGCCGCGCCCCTCACGCCGTCGCCATCCCGTGAGGTTGAATTTTGCTAATTTAATTTGATGTGTGATTAATTTAGATGTGTAGTTAATTGAGTTAGATTTTGTTAGATTTTTTGGTTAGATTTTTCTGTAGTTCATAGATTTTTTTGTTAGATGTGTAGTTCATACATTTTTTTTCATATTGTGTTAGATTTTTTTCTGTTAATAGATTTTTTTGGTGATATTATTGTTGAATATGCATGTTTGTATGTTCATATATATGCAAAGATCGAATATGTCAATTTTTTATGATTTTTTCTGTTCATATAATTTTTATGATTTTTTTCTGTTGTAATTTTGTTCATAGAATTTTAATGATTTTTTTGTTCATAGAATTTTTCTTTGTCAATTTATGTATATGTTCATATTGTGTATGTATAGGAAAATTGTGTATGATTAAAGTCATTTATAAATATGTTCTTATTTAGAAGAGAGGAAAAAGAAAAATAAGAAGAGAAAGTGTTTAATATTATTAGTTAGAAAAATAATAGAACTATAGTTAAACTAGTTTATTTTTAGTAAGTACTACTTTATTTTATTTATAGTAAGTGCTTAATATATAGTTGAACTAGCTAGTTGATTTAATAAACTACTTTATTTTACTATAGAAGTAGTTTATTTTTAGTAAGTACTACTTTATTTATTTATAGTAAGTGCTTAGTAGTTGAACTAGTAGATTTAATTAATAAAACTACTTTATTTTACCATATATAGAAGTAGTTCCCGCATCGACGTCGACGATGCCTATCCCGCATCCTCGTCGTCGACTCGGTGGTGGAGGCTTGCTTGATCAGGGCCATGTCCGGGACTGGGCTCCGCCGGGCTGGTATTGGGAGGTGCTACCTTCCGGGGGCGTAGGTTGGTGAGGAGCCAGCCCGTTGTTGACCCGATCCTTCTTTGGTGGCGGTCGCGTGGGCCGGTGACGGTGCCGAGGCTTCCGGACACCACGGAGGTGGTACGTCATCGTGTCAGCGAGGAGGACGATCACGTCCGTCGCTACATGGTTGCGTTGGAGGGTAGGTTCGACAATACCTGGCAGGTTCTTCAGGGATCTCACTGGAGCTATAATCCTGTGATGGTTCCTTATCTTTGGGTGTCCACCGCCCGCGACGATACCCGTCGGGCGCTACGGTTCTAGCTATATTAGTGACGCTATATGTATGATAGTATTCGAGGAGTATTAGTGATAATATTCGACGATGTACGGACACCAGAGATGATGTACTTCTGCTTATAATTGAATGCATGCTAATTTGAATACTACTTTATTTTACGATTTGGTTTTGCTTATTGAATGCTCATATTGGAAAAGTACTCCTAGTTTGAATGCTAAAATTAAAGAGCACTCTATGCAGAAGTCTAGGAGTCCCCTCCATCATCAACGCCGTCGTGGGGGTAGATTCTCCTTCATTCCCGTGTGCTAGACAATTTTGTGTAATAATGCACTCAGGAATGAAAGGAGGAACTACCATCACCGATAGTCAACTCGTGATTAATAATAATGATCTAATTTAGGTTTTTAGTACATATATTTAATTGTACAAGTTTAATATTTGAATTATGAACATAGGCCAGAAATGTCGTACTCGGACGATGAAAACCGCCCGAGGGAGTGCGACTGGTGCCACGACGACCGAGGTATGTGCGACAGGTTCCTTGAGCTGGACGAAGATCGGCCTTCAGCATTAAGCTCGAGGAGACCTTCGATGTTCATACTGATGCAATAGCATTTACAATAGTTTTTTCGTAATTAAGCACGACTTCAACTATTTTAACATGTATTTTTCATCTTTTCCAATTCGACTAGCTTATCCCATGCTATGCAAGATGCTATGTCTTGGAGAGGATGGGTTTTGAAGACCATGAAAGTATGGAAACCAAAAAATTCACCTAAGGACCCATCATGGTGTGGATTTTGAAGTAAAGCTGTACAATGCTGAGAGTGTAACCCATTTTGGTTGCAAAAATTGGGAAGCACTTTGTAAGATGTATGGTTTAAATGAGGGTATGCTTGTCACCATGGATCTTGGTGATCGTACAATCGAGCAAGACAATATGTGAAGGAAATATGCCCTAGAGGCAATAATAAAGTTATTATTTATTTCCTCATATCATGATGAATGTTTATTATTCATGCTAGAATTGTATTAACTGGAAACATGATACATGTGTGAATACATAGACAAACATATAGTCACTAGTATGCCTCTACTTGACTAGCTCATTAATCAAAGATGGTTATGTTTCCTAACCATAGACATGTGTTGTCATTTGATTAATGGGATCACATCATTAGGAGAATGATGTGATTGACATGACCCATTCCGTTAGCCTAGCACTTGATCGTTTAGTATATTGCTATTGCTTTCTTCATGACTTATACATGTTCCTGTAACTATGAGAATTATGCAACTCCCGTTTATCGGAGGAACACTTTGGGTACTACCAAACGTCACAACATAAGTGGGTGATTATAAAGGAGTACTACAGGTGTCTCCGAAGGTACATGTTGAGTTGGCGTATTTCGAGATTAGGTTTTGTCACTCCGATTGTTGGAGAGGTATCTCTGGGCCCTCTCGGTAATGCACATCACTATAAGCCTTGCAAGCAATATGACCAATGAGTTGGTTACGAGATGATGCATTACGTAACGAGTAAAGAGACTTGCCGGTAATGAGATTGAACTAGGTATTGGATACCGACGATCGAATCTCGGGCAAGTAACATACCGATGACAAAGGGAACAACGTATGTTGTTATGCGGTTTGACCGATAAAGATCTTCGTAGAATATGTAGGAACCAATATGGGCATCCAGGTCCCGCTATTGGTTATTGACCGAGAATAGTTCTAGGTCATGTCTACATAGTTTTCGAACCCGTAGGGTCCGCACGCTTAACGTTACGATGACAATTTTATTATGAGTTTATAAGTTTTGATGTATCGAAGTTTGTTCGGAGTACCGGATGTGATCACGGACATGACAAGGAGTCTTGAAATGGTCGAGACATAAATATTGATATATTGGAAGCCTATGTTTGGACATCGGAAGTATTTCGGGTGAAATCGGCATTTTACCGGAGTACCGGGGGCTTACCGGAACCCTCCCGGGGGTTATTGGGCCTACATGGGCCATAAGGGAGAAGAGGAGAGGAGGCAAGAGGTGGGCCGTCCCCCCTCCCCTTCCTAGTCCGAATAGGACAAGGAGAGGGGGGCGGCGCCCCCTTCCTTCTCCTCCTCCTCCTTCCCCCTTCTCCTACTCCAACTAGGAAAGAAGGGAGTCCTACTCCCGGTGGGAGTAGGACTCCCCTTGCGCGCCTCCTTGGCCGGCCGCTCCTCCCCCTGGCTCCTTTATATACGGGGCGGGGGCACCCATAGACACACAAGTTGATCTACGGATCGTTCCTTAGCCGTGTGCGGTGCCCCCCTCCACCATATTCCACCTCGGTCATATCGTCGCGGAGTTTAGACGAAGCCCTGCGCCGGTAGAACAGCATCATCGTCACCATGCTGTCATGCTGACGGAACTCATCTCCGGAGCTTTGCTGGATCGGAGCCCGGAGATCGTCATCGAGCTGAATGTGTGCTGAACTCGAAGGTGCCGTACGTTCAGTGCTTGGATCGGTCGGATCGTGAAGACGTACGACTACATCAACCGCGTTGTGCTAACGCTTCCGCTTACGGTCTACGAGGGTACGTGGACAACACTCTCCCCTCTCTTTGCTATGTCATCACCATGATCTTGCGTGTGCGTAGGAATTTTTTTGAAATTACTACGTTCCTCAACAGTGGCATCCGAGCCTAGGTTTTATGCGTTGATGTTATATGCACGAGTAGAACACAAGTGAGTTGTGGGCGATACAAGTCATACTGCTTACCAGCATGTCATACTTTAGTTCGGCGGTATTGTGAGATGAAGCGGCCCGGACCGACATTACGCGTACGCTTACGCGAGACTGGTTTCACCGTTATGAGCACTCGTGCTTAAAGGTGGCTGGCGGGTGTCTGTCTCCCTCACTTTAGCTGAATCGAGTGTGGCTACGCCCGGTCCTTGCGAAGGTTAAAACAGCACCAACTTGACGAACTATCGTTGTGGTTTTGATGTGTAGGTAAGAATGGTTCTTGCTAAAGCCCGTAGCAGCCACGTAAAATTTGCAACAACAAAGTAGAGGACGTCTAACTTGTTTTTGCAGGGCATGTTGTGATGTGATATGGTCAAGACGTGATGCTATATTGTATGAGATGATCATGTTTTGTAACCGGTTATCGGCAATCGGCAGGAGCCATATGGTTGTCGCTTATTGTATGAAATGCAATGCCTTGTAATTGCTTTACTTTATCACTAAGCGGTAGCGATAGTCATAGAAGCAATAGATGGCGTAACGACAACGATGCTACGATGGAGATCAAGGTGTCGCGCCGGTGATGATGGTGATCACGGCGGTGCTTCGAAGATGGAGATCACAAGCACAAGATGATGATGGCCATATCATATCACTTATATTGATTGCATGTGATGTTTATCCTTTATGCATCTTATCTTGCTTTGATTGACAGTAGCATTTTAAGATGATCTCTCACTAATAATCAAGAAGTGTTCTCCCGAGTACGCACCGCTGTGAAAGTTCTTCGTCTTTGAGACACCACGTGATGATCGGTGTGATAGGCTCTACGTTCAAATACAACGGGTGCAAAACAGTTGCACACGCGAATACTCAGTCATACTTGACGAGCCTAGCATATACTGAGATATGGCCTCGGAACACGGAGACCGAAAGGTCGAGCGTGAATCATATAGTAGATATGATCAACATAGTGATGTTCACCATTGAAACTACTCCATCTCACGTGATGATCGGACATGGTTTAGTTGATTTGGATCACGTGATCACTTAGATGACTAGAGAGATGTCTGCTAAGTGGGAGTTCTTAAGTAATATGATTAATTGAACTTAAATTTATCATGAACTTAGTACCGATAGTATTTTGCTTGTCTATGTTTGTTTGTAGATAGATGGCTCGTCTGTTGTTCCGTTGAATTTTAATGCGTTCCTTGAGAAAGCAAAGTTGAAAGATGATGGTAGCAATTACACGGATCGGGTCCGTAACTCGAGGATTATCCTCATTGCTACCACGTAAAAGTTACGCCCCGGAAGCACCGCTGGGTGCCAACTTCTTCGCCGATGTAACCGACGACGTTAAGAACGTCTGGTAGAGCAAAGCGATGACTACTCAATAGTTCAAGGTGCCATGCTTTACGGCTTAGAACCGGTCTTCAACGACGTTTTGAACGTCATGGAGCATATGAGATGTTCCAGAGTTGAAGTTAATATTTCAAGTAAATGCCCGGATTGAGAGATATGAAGTCTCCAATAAGTTCTATAGCTGCAAGATGGAGGAGAATAGTTCACAAGTGAACACATACTCAAAATGTCGGGTATAATAATCACTTGATTCAACCGGGAGTTAATCTTCCCGATGATAGTGTCATTGATGTAATTGTTCAATCACGCCACCAAGCTACAAGAGCTTCGTGATGAACTATAATATGCAAGGGATGAACAAGACTATTCCCGAGCTCTTCGCAATGCTAAAAGCTGCGGAGGTAGAAATCAAGAAGGAGCATCAAGTGTTGATGGTTAACAAGACCACTAGTTTCAAGAAAAAGGGCAAAGGGAAGAAGAAGGGGAACTTCAAAAAGAACGGCAAGCAAGTTGCTGCTCAAGAGAAGAAACCCAAGTCTGGACCTAAGCCTAAAACTGAGTGCTTCTACTTCAAGAAGACTGGACACTGGAAGCGGAACTGCCCCAAGTATTTGGCGGATAAGAAGGATGGCAAAGTGAACAAAGGTATATGTTATATACATGTTATTGATGTGTACCTTACTAATGCTCGCAGAGCACTGGTATTTGATATCGGTTCTGCTAATATTTGCAACTTGAAACAGGGACTACGGATTAAGTGAAGATTGGCTAAGGACGAGGTGACGATGCGCGTGGGAAATGGTTCCAAAGTCGATGTGATCGCGGTCGGCACGCTACCTCTACATCAACCATCGGGATTAGTTTTAGACCTAAATAATTGTTATTTGGTGCCAGCGTTGAGCATGAACATTATATCTGGATCTTGTTTAATGCGAGACGGTTATTCATTTAAATCAGAGAATAATGGTTGTTCTATTTATATGAGTAATATCTTTTATGGTCATGCACCCTTGAAGAGTGGTCTATTTTTATTGAATCTCGATAGTAGTGATACACATATTCATAGTGTTGAAACCAAAAGATGTAGAGTTGACAACAATAGTGCAACTTATTTGTGGCACTGCCGTTTAGGTCATATCGGTGTAAAGCGCATGAAGAAACTCCATACTGATGGGCTTTTGGAATCACTTGATTATGAATCACTTGGTACTTGCGAACCGTGCCTTATGGGCAAGATGACTAAAACGCCGTTCTCCGGAACTATGGAGCGGGCAACTGATTTGTTGGAAATCATACATACTGATGTTTGTGGTCCAATGAATATTGAGGCTCGCGGCGCGTATCGTTATTTTCTCACCTTCACAGATGACTTAAGAAGATATGGGTATATCTACTTAATGAAATACAAGTCTGAAACATTTGAAAAGTTCAAAGAATTTCAGAGTGAAGTGGAAAATCATCGTAACAAGAAAATAAAGTTTCTACGATCTGATCGTGGAGGAGAATATTTGAGTTACGAGTTTGGTCTACACTTGAAACAATGCGGAATAATTTCGCAACTCACGCCACCCGAACACCACAACGAAATGGTGTGTCCGAATGTCGTGTCGTATTTTACTAGATATGGTGCGATCTATGATGTCTCTTCTTGATTTACCGCTATCGCTTTTGGGGTTATGCTTTAGAGACGGCCACATTCACGTTAAATAGGGCACCATCAAAATCCGCTAAGACGACGCCTTATGAACTGTGGTTTGGCAAGAAACCAAAGTTGTCGTTTCTTAAAGTTTGGGTCTGCGATGCTTATGTGAAGAAACTTCAACCGATAAGCTCGAACCCAAATCGAGAAATGTGTCTTCATAGGATACCCAAAAGAAACTATTGGGTACACCTTCTATCATAGATCCGAGGGCAAGATTTTCGTTGCTAAATCGGATCCTTTCTAGAGAAGGAGTTTCTCTCGAAAGAAGTGAGTGGGAGGAAAGTAGAACTTGATGAGATAATCAGATATACTCCCTTATTGGAAAGTAGTTCATCACAAGAACCGGTTCCTATGACAACTACACCAATTAGTGAGGAAGCTAATGATATTGATCATGAAACTTCAGATCAAGTTTCTCTTGAACCTCGTGGGTCTAGCAGAGTAAGATCCGCACTGAGTGGTACGGTAATCCTATTCGGAAGTCATGTTACTTGACCATGATGAACCTACGAACTATGAGGAAGCAATGATGAGCCCAGATTCCAAAATGGCTAGAGGCCATGAAATCGAGATGGCATCCATGTATGAAAACAAAGTATGGACTTTGGTTGACTTGCCCGATGATCGGCAAGCCATTGAGAATAAATGGATCTTTAAGAAGAAGACTGACGCTGATGGTAATGTAACTGTCTATAAAGCTCGACTTGTTGCGAAAGGTTTTCGACAAGTTCAAGGAGTTGACTACGATGAGACTTTCTCACCCGTAGCGATGCTTAAGTTTGTCCGAATCATGTTAGCTATTGCTGCATTTCATGATTATGAAATTTGGGAAATGGATGTCAAAACTGCATTCTTGAATGGATTTCTGGAAGAAGAGTTGTATATGATGCAGCCAGAAGGTTTTGTTGATCCAAAAGGTGCTAACAAAGTATGCAAGCTCTAGCAATCCATTTATGGACTGGTGCAAGCATCTCGGAGTTGGAATAAACGTTTTGATAGTGTGATCAAAGTATACGGTTTTATACAGACTTTTGGAGAAGCCTGTATTTACAAAAAGGTGAGTGAGAGCTCTGTAGCATTTCTGATATTATATGTAGATGACATATTATTAATTGGAAATGATATAGAATTTCTGGATAGCATAAAGGGATACTTGAATAAAAGTTTTTCAATGAAAGACCTCGGTGAAGCTGCTTACATATTGGGCATCAAGATCTATAGAGATAGATCGAGACGCTTAATAGGACTTTCACAAAGCACATACCTTGATAAAATATTGAAAAAGTTCAAAATGGATCAGGCAAAGAAAGGGTTCTTTTCCGTGCTTCAAGGTGTGAAGTTGAGTCAAACTCAATGCCTGACCATAGCAGAAGATAGAGAGAAAATGAAATATGTTCCCTATGCCTCAGCCATAGGCTCTATCATGTATGCAATGCTGTGTACCAGACCAGACGTACGCTTAGCAATAAGCTTGGCAGGAAGGTACCAAAGTAATCCAGGAGTGGATCACCGGACAACGGTCAAGAACATCCCGAATACCGAAAAGGACTAAGGATATGTTTCTCGATATGGAGGTGACAAAGAGCTAGTCGTAAATGGTTACGTCGATGCAAGCTTTGACACTGATCCGGACGATTCTAAATCGCAAACGGGATACATGTTTTTATTAAACGGTGGAGCTGTAAGTTGGTGCAGTTCTAAACAAAGCGTCGTGGCGGGATCTACATGTGAAGCGGAGTACATAGCTGCTTCTGAAGCAGCAAATGAAGGAGTTTGGATGAAGGAGTTCATTTCCGATCTAGGTGTCATACCTAGTGCATCGGGACAAATGAAGATCTTCTGTGACAATACTAGTGCAATTGCCTTGGCAAAGGAATCCAGATTTCACAAGAGGACCAAACGCATCAAGAGACGCTTCAATTCCATTCGGGACCAAGTCCAAGTGGAAGACATAGAGATTTGCAAGATACATACGGATCTAAATGTTGCAGACCCATTGACTAAGCCTCTCTCACGAGCAAAACATGATCAGCACCAAGACTCCATGGGTGTTAGAATCATTACTATGTAATCTAGATTATTGACTCTAGTGCAAGTGGGAGACTGAAGGAAATATGCCCTAGAGGCAATAATAAAGTTATTATTTATTTCCTCATATCATGATAAATGTTTATTATTCATGCTAGAATTGTATTAACCGGAAACATGATACATGTGTGAATACATAGACAAACATATAGTCACTAGTATGCCTCTACTTGACTAGCTCATTAATCAAAGATGGTTATGTTTCCTAACCATAGACATGTGTTGTCATTTGATTAATGGGATCACATCATTAGAAGAATGATGTGATTGACATGACCCATTCCGTTAGCCTAGCACTTGATCGCTTAGTATATTGCTATTGCTTTCTTCATGACTTATACATGTTCCTCGTAACTATGAGAATTATGCAACTCCGCTTACGGAGGAACACTTTGGGTACTACCAAACGTCACAACGTAATTGGGTGATTATAAAGGAGTACTACAGGTGTCTCCGAAGGTACATGTTGAGTTGGCGTATTTCGAGATTAGGTTTTGTCACTCCGATTGTCGGAGAGGTATCTCTGGGCCCTCTCGGTAATGCACATCACTATAAGCCTTGCAAGCAATATGACCAATGAGTTGGTTACGAGATGATGCATTACGTAACGAGTAAAGAGACTTGCCGGTAACGAGATTGAACTAGGTATTGGATACCGACGATCGAATCTCGGGCAAGTAACATACCGATGACAAAGGGAACAACGTATGTTGTTATGCGGTTTGACCGATAAAGATCTTCGTAGAATATGTAGGAACCAATATGGGCATCCAGGTCCCGCTATTGGTTATTGACCGAGAATAGTTCTAGGTCATGTCTACATAGTTCTCGAACCCGTAGGGTCCACACGCTTAACGTTACGGTGACAATTTTATTATGAGTTTATAAGTTTTGATGTACCGAAGTTTGTTCGGAGTACCGGATGTGATCACGGACATGACAAGGAGTCTCTAAATGGTCGATACATAAAGATTGATATATTGGAAGCCTATGTTTGGACATCGGAAGTGTTCCGGGTGAAATTGGCATTTTACCGGAGTACCGGGGGGTTACCGGAACCCTCCCGGGGGTTATTGGGCCTACATGGGCCATAAGGGAGAAGAGGAGAGGAGGCAAGAGGTGGGCCGCGCCCCCTCCCCTCCCTAGTCCGAATAGGACAAGGAGAGGGGGGCGGTACGCCCCTTCCTTCTCCTCCTCCTCCTCCTTCCCCCTTCTCCTACTCCAACTAGGAAAGAAGGGAGTCCTACTCCCAGTGGGAGTAGGACTCCCCCCTTGGCGCGCCCTCCTTGGCCGGCCGCCTCCTCCCCCTGGCTCCTTTATATACGGGCGGGGGGCACCCATAGACACACAAGTTGATCTACGGATCGTTCCTTAGCCGTGTGCGGTGCCCCCCTCCACCATATTCCACCTCGGTCATATCGTCATGGAGTTTAGGCGAAGCCTGCACCGTAGAACATCATCATCGCTACCACGCCTCGTCTTGTGGAACTCATTTCCGGAGCTTTGCTTTGGATCGAAGCCTGGAGATCGTCATCGAGCTGAACGTGTGCTGAACTCGGAGGTGTCGTACGTTCGGTGCTTGGATCAGTCGGATCGTGAAGACGTACGACTACATCAACCACGTTGTGCTAACGCTTCCGCTTACGGTCTACGAGGGTACGTGGACAACACTCTCCCCTCTCGTTGCTATGTCACCACCATGATCTTGCGTGTGCGTAGGAAATTTTTTGAAATTACTACGTTCCCCAACAATATGGACATTTGGGTCCTTGTGGATACACTTCCAATTCTTCCCCCATGCGAGCTTCTCAAACATAGATATTAAGTAATTTATATTGTTTATTTCAAAGTAGTTGACAGCTTATTTCCATTGACAGCTTATTTTCATTCTTCAAAGAATGTGCGGAAGATGGTAGACAAAACCCACTACACCGATGGCTCCGAATTAACTTATAAGGAGAAAAATCATCTGATCGCATTTTGTACTAATCTTGTGAATTACAATATCTACAATCGAACTCCTCAACATTATGGTCAATACGTGCCAGTAGTGCACGTGTTGAACTACGGTAACTATCATGGAGATACCCTGGTAAGATTTTTTACTATTACGACATCCGTGCATCTTTTTGCATACTTTTAAAACTAGTATATCATTGCTAACTACGAAGTTATTACTATGTTTTTAACAGATAATCCTGAATTATTGTGTGCCTCATCTGATGTATACGCACGGTTGCTTGATGTTTTGAACATACAACCAGCTCGTCCTACGAATCTCAATTGTCCATACTGGATTTCTAAAAGAAGTGGATACATGACAATCAAAGAATGGAAAAAATGTATGGACTGTCGTACAGAGCTTCTTGGAAGCAAAAGGAAGCGAAGCGCAATAATTGGAGACAGGATGATCTCCATTCTTCATAATGGAGAGTCAGGGTCTATATTGTTTTATGCTATTTTACCTTAAGGGTGTTCAGGTCCTACCTGATACTGATGATCATATGGTAAGAACAATTATGTAGGGTTGGGTTCGATGACTATGAGGATGATGATCGTATGACTTGTTATTAATAACGAGTAGAAGTTGTATGATGATGCATGATTAGTAGGACTTGTTATTATATATGATGATGTATGATGCGAGCATGAGTTATTATATATCAGCGGGTGAAATGAACATAGCAGTAGCGTTGGTAAACCAAGGACGAAAATATAAGAGAGGACACTTCTCTCTATTAGCTAGCTAATAACAACCTAAATTAACCCCCAAAACCCCTAAACCAGCCACTTAAAAAAAACCTCAACTCCAGCCAGCTGCTGACGCGTGGAAGCCTTTTGGTCCCGGTTTATGTCACCAACCGAGACCAAAGGCCCCCTTGCCTGGGCTGCCCGCAGTGGCCACATGGAGGCCCATCTGTCCCTGTTCGTGTAAGAACCGGGACTAAAGGGGGAAGGCATTAGTACCGACCTTTTTGTCCCGGTTATTAAACCGGGACAAAAAGCCCTTACGAACCGGGACAAATGCCATGTTTTCTACTAGTGGATTACTAACTTTTGAGATACTTTAAATGTTAGGATCTAAAAATATATAACGATCAACTAAAACTACAATATTGGCAGTTTTTATTGGCTGGCTGATGTGATCTTTTTTTTTTCACGTGCACACTTACAAGCGAGTTCCACTCATCATGAATCATGTCTTTTTTTGCGGCGGGGTTAGTTAGCTTACCACATATGACATGTGGTCATCATGAATCATGTCAATGTAGTCAGATGGTGAATTAGAACTAGCCGCAACACGTTGTACCAATAGGTGGAACTTTTGTGCAACAAACCTGAAGAATAGGTGTTATGTACAAAATCAACTCCAACAATTGGTAGTTTGTGCAATTTCCTTCCCCATAGGTAATGTAAGACGGCCTTCGCAAGAGCACTGGTGTACTTACATTCCTCTTGGAGCGAAACTAAGGAAATGTTGTTTTCATCCATATGGCATTCTTCAATTTAAATCGGAGAGGAAGGCCTCTCTTTCATTCAAACAAATAAGTATAACTAGTGTTAAGAACATCTCTAGCAGACCCCCTATTTCGCGAAACTGCAAACCCAGTTTACAATTCACGCGGGGGTGTTTATACAGGTTCAAAATTGCCGCGTCAGAATAGAAACTGTATCCAAACACGTAAAATTTAGAAATTTTGTTTCGCGCGAGTATTTAAGCAAAAGCTCGCTGGAGCATAGATAGTTTTTCTTCACATAGGGGCAGATAGTTTGTAGACATCATGCATATATTACATAAAAGCCCACCGGAGCATAGATAGTTTTTCTTCACATAGGGGCAGATCGTTCGTAGACATCATGCATATATTACATAAAAGGTCACCGGAGCTATGCTACCGTAACATTACACAAAATTGAGCTCACCGGTGCTCGTGCGGTAGCTGACCAGCAGCGGCGCTCAATCGGAGTCGGAGGAGTCGAGGTCGATGAAGAACTTTGCCCGCTCCGCCTTCATCAAGTGCATGTCAGCCTCCTTGGACACGTGCGCCTGCGGCGCCACGACGCCCGTCTGGAGGGAGAGGTGCTCGTACTCGAGCTCGCGGCGGTGGCGACCTCCGGCCTCCTCCTGCTCCCTCACCGACTGCTCGAGGACGACGCACTCGAGGAGCTCCTCCTGCCCCAGGGGGAGGTGGTCCTCGGGCCCGATCATGCCTCGACGCGGCAGCGTGGCGGGCTCGAGCTTGACGGCGCCCGGCCGAGCTCCTCCGGCTCTCTCTTCACGGGAGTGAGCTGGGAGCTTGATGCGCCCGCGGATGAGCTCCCCGTGGCAGAGGAGCCGGAGGAGGCGGCCGGCGAGCTCGCGCTCAAACTCATCCAGCTCGCGGCGGTCGAACCCTGGCAGCGGCCGGCTACCGCGGTTGAGCCACCGACGCGTGCCCCGCTTGTGTGCGGTATCAGATCTGGCGCGGCGGCGGTGCTCCGCCTCATCTCCGGAGCTACCATAGCCGTCCATGGCTTTTGCAGGCTCGCCGGCGGCAAGAAATCGGATGGAGGAGGAGGGGAATCGCGGCGGAGGCGGTGGAAAATCGCGGGGAAACGTGGCGGCGGGGGGATAGGGTTTCGACCCGTATCTGCCCCGCAAACCCGTAGTTATACGGCTTCGGGGGTAAGGTTTGTGGGCCGCGGTAAAAAAATTTACGGGCCGGACAAGTACACGGGCTCTGTTCTGGCCAGAAAATTGGGCCAAGCCCGTATACTCGCCGGAATTATGCGGGTTCGCGTGTTATATGGGGTCTACTAGAGATGCTCTAAAAACTTTGGTCCACGTCATGTACTGTTTGCATAAACAGCAACTACTCTCACTTTTTGGAAATTGCTCGTGACATGTTCAAACGAACTATGACCCGACAACACAGCTCGTTGGGGCATATGGAGTTGATATTCTGTTCTCTTTTTGCGAGAAAACTTTCAATTTATTCATCAAAACATCAAGGTATTACAATGAGACTCAAAAGTAATAAAACATACATCCAGATTTGTAAACCATTTAGCGATTAGTATAAACACTGGAGCAAGCCGAAGACGCAACACCGTCATAATCCCTTTATCATTGGAGCTGGGCAAACCTTGCTTTAGAAGACAATCAAGAAGTCGTGTGCTAAGATCCCATAGTACTAGTGCACCAGAATAATAACCGTCGTAGATGAAGAGATGAGCAATATCGAAAGGATCCAACTTAAAGACACACGGAAGTAGACGAACGAAGACCGGCACCAAGGAGATCCACCAAACACTAGAGACAAACACCGACGGAATCTCATGAGATTCGTTGGAGACACGCCTCCACACGCCCTCCAATGATGCTATACGCATTGTGGGATGGAGTTAGGTGAGAAGAATCTTATCCCATCTTCAGAGAGCCACCCCCACCTATCCTTCCTAACCATGGTACAAACACTAACTAAACTAAAACGAACACCTAAAACGGAGCCCTCCATCTCCATCGACCACGATCCACCGCGTCTCTATGACCCTAAGGCCATAGGAGAGGAGATAGATCGACGATGACACCAACGAGAGGCAGGGTCACATATATTTCCAACAGAGTGAGCGATCATTGCTCCTATTTTTTGAATATCTTTATTTTCTTCAATATCAGTACAGACACAAGCGCTCATACATACGCGTATATACTCACTTGTACGAACGCACACATATCCTACCTCTATGAGCACCTTCGAGAGCCTGAACCGGCATATCATCTTGAGATTTTACGAAGTCACTATAGGCACCTTGTAGTCGACGGGAACATCTCCTCCCACTAAATGCATATCCCCAAAAATTCTGAATAAATACGATCAGCAGGATTTGAACCCTAATGGCCTCGGATACCACTGTCGACTTAACAATCCAACCACAACCACAGGTTGGGTCGCGGACACCTTTAGTTTTCGGAAACACTAAGGCCCACACGTGTGGGCGTTTGCATCTCGCTCACAGGCGTGGATCCGCGTCCGTTTGTGGGTGCCACGTAGGACTGGGCTGGTGTGTGGGCATTCATCCGGTCGCCCACACGTCCATTTCACCACATGGAGGGGCCGGTGTGTGGGCGTTTAGCAGTTCGCCCACACGTCAGTTTTCACTCGCGCACAAGGGCTGGTGTGTGGGCATTTGCCATCGCGCCCACACGCCCGTCTCCTCTCTCCACACCCAAGCTGCCAGTTGCCATGTGTTTTGCAGTGTACATGACAACTGCCCTAGCATACTTGTAAGCAGATGACAACTCTTTTTTTTACCCGAACATGTCAGTTGCCATGTGTTTTGCACGGTACACGGCAATTGTCCCTAGTGTGCTTGTAAACAGATGTCAACTCTTTTTTTTACCCGAACATGTTATTTTGTCATGTCTCTTTGTAGCGCTACACGGCAACTGCCTAGTGTTAGTAGGTGGCAACTCCTAAGGTTTTTAAATCATGGCAACTGTAGTAAATCAGACCATATATGACAACTGCTTAGTGTTAGTAGGTGGCAACCTCTAAAGTTTTCAAATCATGACAACTATAGTAAACCAGACCATACATGGCAACAGTTGTAGTTGTCCAAAATGTCATCTGGCACTTGACCTGAGATGGCAACAACAGTTGAGTATCCATGACAACTGTAGTTGTCCGACATGGCAACTGTAGTTCAGCGACATGGCAACTGCAGTTAAACGGACATTGAAGAGGGTCCGGAACATGGCAACTGCGGGAACGCGCGGTGACTGTCACGCGGGGCGTGCGGGACCATGAGATAGGTGGCTGAGAGAGGTCGTGTGGACGTTATGCATTTTGCCCATACGTAGGCGTGTGAGAGGAACCGCAAGGGAAAAAAAGACGTGTGAGTGCTAATTGGTTTGCCCACACGTAGGTGTGTGGGCTGGTTCTCTTAGACACCACATAAAACGTGTGGGCAGACCCCTTAACGCCCACACGTGTGGCAGTTATCGTTGTCCGTTTTCGGACAAACACTATACTTGCTCAGATTATTGAGAAAAAAAAACTAGGTTGAAACACAATTTTTTAATGGTTGGAACATGGTATTTGAAATAAATTGTACTGACCCGGACCACTTTTTATTTCATTCACACTGAATAAACAATCTGAAATACACAACATAAACGCCGGCGTTGCAATCACTGCTCTGCCTTGTTCCCCAGCCCAAAGTCCGGTGACATGAACTCCTTGACCTTCCTCGCCGCCGGCCTGGCCTTTAGCTCCTCCCACCACGCCTTGACATGCGGGCGCTCCTCTACTAGCGACGCGTACTCCGTCTGCATAAAGTAGTGCATGAGCGGGAAGTGGTTGAGGTCGGCGAGGCTGACCGACTCCCCGGCGAGGTACTTGGACGCGGACAGCAGTTCCTCGTACACCTCCAGCACCTTCCTCAGCTTCACGACGTTCTCGTCGACGATGGCCTGGTCGCGCACGCCGCCGAGGAGCGGGGCGAGGAGGCACTGGATCGAGATGGCGCCAGCCACGGGGAGGTGCTGGTGGGCCTCCACCTCCAGCCACACGTCCACCATCGCCGCCGACTCCGGCGAGCCGTCGCCCACCAGCAGCTCCGGCTTGTACTTGCGAAGC
The DNA here is from genome assembly GCA_021437245.1 of Aegilops speltoides. Lineage (NCBI taxonomy): Eukaryota > Viridiplantae > Streptophyta > Magnoliopsida > Poales > Poaceae > Aegilops > Aegilops speltoides. The sequence goes on along the minus strand of CM038141.1, from coordinate 100,392,956 downwards.
ACGTGCCTCGCGATTGCGCGCGATTCTGCGTGAAAGATTCTGATCACTGGTACAGTTCCTCCTTGACATCTGGGGTATAAACAGAGAAGAGATAATGACGGGCTTTACCGAAGAGGGTGAGGTCGCCGTCCTCGAGAACGGGGACCTGGCCGAAGGGGTTCTTGGCGAGGAAGTCCGGCAGAAGGTGGTCACCGGCCTCGCGTTTCATGGGGATGAGCTCGTCGACGCCTGCCTCCTCCAGACACAGCAGGGGGCGTGCCACGAACGGTGAGACCGCCCATCCGTACACCTTCAGCGCCGGCGCCATCGACTATCGAGATAGCTCGCGTCCGCTTCTTTAAGTTGACTGCGATACATAGCCGAGTTAATGATTAAATAGGCGCGCACCTGCTGATCGTGGACCCGTGTTACGTGAGTTCCTGGCGTCACTGCTTGCCTCCAAAGTAGACTGTCGACATAGTCCCGATCCACACTGCCTTAGCCTACACTAGTTGACACGCCAAATGGTCGATGCAAATGCATATTGTTTCTTAGGAAGAAGGTTGTCGCCCAATTTTATTTTTTTTTTTCGTTTTTGTAAAAAGCAAAAAATATATATATTTAAAAATTGGTTTTAATTTCTGAAAAGTCTGTACATTTTTAAAAATTATGAACAAATTTTGAATGTAAAAACATTTTAAAATGTGAACAGTTTTCGATTGTTTTTTAAATTATGAACATTTGTAGAAAACTAGAACAAATTTGAAGCTCTGAGCATTTTTTGAAAGAAAACAAACAGGTTTTGAAATTCACAACAAATTTTGAAACATTTCAATTTTTTGAAATTTGTAAACATTCTCTGAAGATGAGAACATTTCAAAAATTGCTATCATTTTTTTTAAAAATAGGGTTATTTTGGAACATAAAAGAAGAAGAGAATAAAACAAGAAATGGATTTTAAAACAGCAAATAAAAAATTGAAATAAAAAGACCAGTAAAGAAAACAAAAAAGGAAGAAAAAACCGGTTCAAAAACCTTCTAGATGGTTCCCAAACCGGTTAGAAACCTCAAGGTTCCAAGCCAGTGGCTCACACATGTAATACATGTGGTGGGCCGGCCGTTTAATGTGGTTCCCTGTGTGAAGCAAAGACATTCTGATGCTGAGAGCGTCATATAGGATTTCACGTGTTACGTGTGTTCATGTCGTCATTGATTGCGTTCGAAGTAGACTGTCGACACAATCCCAATCTACTGTCTTGGCATACACGAGTTGTTACGTCAAGTGGTCAATGTAAATGCATATTATCTTTTAGGAAGAAGGTTGTCGTCCAACAATAAAATGAGACCCGTAGGTCTGAAACACAAGTTTTGATACAAGGGCGCAATGACCTGAAACATGTGATGCAAGAGAGCTCCTGTTGGACGCTCGAATATAAATCCCGATGCATAGGGTAGCCAAACTAGACTGCCTCCCAATTGGTGATTTTAGCGCCCCGATTCAATTTTCACTGCAGCATTCCGGTTTAACGTTGCATACCAGTTAACCTTGTAGCATGCTTGTTCACTGTGATCAATTTATGAAAAAAAACATTTTTTTATTTTTCTAAGATTTTCCAAATTTGTGAACATTTTACTTAAGCACAAAGAATATGATTTTTTTTAAATTATGACTAACTAGTTTTTGAATTTTTTTCAAAGCTAGCAATTATTAAAATTGCAAATTTCTGGAAAATGTTTTAATTTCTGAAAATTTTGAACATTTTTTAAATTAAAAATATTTTATAAATACCTGAACATCTTCTGAATAATTGAATATTTTGAAATTATGAACATTTGTTTTATAAAAATAGGACAAATTTTGAACCTTGAGGATTTTTTGAAGGGAAACAATTTTTTTTGAAAAAATCACAACAAATTTAGAAAAATTTCATTTTTTTTCTAAATTTGCAAACATTTTATCAAATTGAGAATAAATTTTAAATTGGGATCATTTTTTGAAATAATTGTGATTTTTTCAAAAAGAGAAGAAAATAAAACAAGAAAAAGTTTTTTAAAATGAAAAAGAAAAATCGAAAAGAAAACCTGAAAACCAGTAAAGAAAACAAAAAATGAAGAAAAAACAGAGTTAAAAACCCTTTAGAAGGTTCCCAAAACCAGTCAAGAACCCTAAGGTTCCCAAACTGGTGGCTCACACGTGTAATACATGTTGTGTGCCAGCCCGTTTTACGTGGGTCTCTGTGTGAAGCGAAGACATTCTCATGTTGAGAGCGTCATATAGGATTCCTCGTGGTATGTGTGTTCATGTGGTCATTCCTTGGATCCTAAGTAAACTGTTGACACGGTATCAATCCACGGCCTTGGTCTACACGAGCTGTCATGTTAATCTGTCGATGCAAATGCATATTATTTTTTAGAAGAAGGTTGTCGCCCGACCTTAAAATGAGGGCGGGTTTGAAATGCGGGTTCGATACAATGTCGCAAGGACATGAAACATGCGATGCATCACATATAGACGCAAACTAGGAGGGTACAAGGTCATTGTGGCCCAATACAAGCGACACAGCCTTGTAACTCAACAAGATTACATTTGATCCAGTTTCGGATGTAGATAGTCCGTCTTTTTCCCAGAGATAAACCAAGGTATTGAACCCACAGAAGGATGCTAATTGAAAGGTGATTCTTACTTTGTCGTCATAAATGGTTCCAACATCCTCGAACTGAAAACTAGATAGTTCTGAGAGAGAGAGAGAAATGGTAGGAAAATACGTCAGAGCTAAGGTGCCAACTTGCGGCTGTATACTTGCACTTGGGATTTCACTAATATTCAATATGGTCCAGGTAGACGCCACTACTATGTGTTATCAACATGTATTACGGTGGATGCGTCCTAATAACCTCGCGACCGATCAACAACCTGCATCGTGATTCTATTATCCAACCAAGACCCTCAGCGTCGTGCGTACTAGCCATCACCTTTTCTTCCGGACTTTTAAAATGACTTGTTTCTTCAGGAATTTTTGCTTAGTATCTGAGAAGTTGGTTCCAAACATATCTAATATGCATAATTTACATAGGATTCAACAAAGGCAAAGCACGACAATAAAAATTCATACCAGAGACAATAAATACCTTTCTTCTTCTCCTCTTTTTCCATCACTTCGTCCATTATTTTATTGAGACACAGACAAAACAAACAAAATCTTAAGTAAGTATTCCCAAGATAGTTTTCAATTTCTCAACACGTGGTGTGAGTGTGACTAGAGTTGCATCTACATTCAAAGTCCTCAGTTTTTTCCCAATCTCCACTAGCATTTTTAAGTTAGTCCAAAGTAACAACTCAACCTATCAAGACATATTTGAAGTTTTCTAGCATTCTTGTCTAATTGCTTCAAGATAGGAATAGCTTCACATAATTTTTCAAGCTTTTCTACCATAACAACACTTTCATTTATCAACTAAGATTCCTTTTGTTTTGGTGGTGACCCAAATAGGCTCTCTATTACAATGAAGGAATTCAAAGTATTACTACCTAGGAAGTTTCCTTCTGAAAGGGTGTCTACCACATGTTTGAAACAAGCTGACAATCTCTACTACCTACAATAGAAGTGAGGTTCCCTTTCCCGTCTTACATTGTATGTTTCGCCTGACTCCCGCACACCATCCCACATTGTTGGTTTCATCTCATCTTGAATTTTCTTCGCTCATAGATATTCTAAATTCCATCTTGATTGACAAAATCGGGACGCAATCATCGAGATATAGAGCGTTGCCTCCCATCTTTCAAACAAATCGGTCCGCAATCATCAGGATCCAATTATTCCAGATACGGATTGATATCTCCCCTCTGTCTAACGCGCTGGACAATTGTGCCCAGCCCTTGCGATGGGATGCCATCACCAGCAACTCCCCAAACCACCGCACATGGGGGCCGCCTGCTTGCGCATGCACGATGTCTAGGATGTACACCACACTACTGCAGGATGCTGCTAACACGACACTACGATCAGAGACCCTTCGAGAAACCATGTGTGATGCAATAATCGTAAACGATGTTGTATGAAAATCATCAGAAATGTATAAAACATTTGCGATGACGGATGCATCAAACACGCTTCAGGTTTTAGTTGCGTGTGAGATGAAGGGCATACGGTTCAGTTCAATTAACTGTTTGCGATGAGGAGGAACAAAAGAAACGGGCAGCCAGATGAAGGCGTGTGCGATACGCAACATACGGTTCACTCGGATGAACTATTTGTGATTAGGCAACACAAAAGAAACGGCCAGCCAGATGAAGGTGTGTGCGATATACGGCATGCAGTTCACTCGGATGAACTGTTTGCGTTGAGACATGAGAACAGAAATGGTTCAACTTAACAAGATGTGTGTGATACACGGCAAACAGATCTGTAATCAAAAATGTGTGTGAAGACCGATAGTAACACAGACAGTTGCTGCTAATAAGACGTGTGTGTTGTGCGATGGGATTGCATACAGAACAACAACAACAACACACACACACACACAAACACACACACACACACACACACACACACACACACACACACACACACACACACACACATATATATATATATATATATGACAAATTTTATATACCACCGGTGGTAGTTACCACCACTTCAGTTTTGTATGTTGTATGTAGTATCTATCAAATCGAAGAGTATGTACGCATAGTATGTATTATATAAGAATGTTTATATAGTATATATATTACTTTTTAGGTAGTATGCATCATATTTTGAGTATGCTCTTTTTACGCATAAATATATAATGTATTTCACAATAATAATAAAACCATGGGTCAACTTGCAATTTTTTCATGTAACTCACTTTCAAATATGCTATATATAATATATGAACATATTTATAATGATAAAGTAGTATATATAATACCATATGATATTATATGAGTTATGTGGGGTAACTACCACTAGGTGGTAGGATGGATTTCCCCTATATATATATATATATATTCTGATCCCAGGATCAGAATAGTTATTTGGATCACGACGCACCCCTATATAGACGCGATTAGCTGTTCCGGAAGTTCTTAACCATCCACGCCCGCACCGGTCCACCATGCCCCCACCGGTCCCATGATCCCCACCAGCACCCCCGATCCCACGATCCCCCACCAGCGCCCCAGCAACCTCCCGATCCACCGCCTGCCCCCCGGGGCCATGGATCCCGCGCGCCACCGCCGGCCCGAACTGCCTCCGCCGCCCGCCCGTTCCTGGTCCGGCCGGTCGCCGCCCGCCCAATTCTGGTCGGTGCACCGCCACCCCCACCCCATCTTATGTCCATCGGATCCCACTGCCACCTCCTATGCGGGATTGTGCATCGCCGCCGGTTTCCTCCCTAGAAGCCGTCACCGGCCTTCTACTGCGACAGTGCCACCATGGGTGAGCCACCACCGCCCACCTCAGCGTGAGCCCGTCGCCCCCGCTGCATTGGCCACCATCCCCGCCTCCCCTTCGATGCGACACACTGACGACCACCACCCGCCTCCCCATCGACGCCGTGCACCGGCGGCCACCACCCGACGTCCACCTTGCCTATCTGCATCCACCTGCAGCAAGAGGACGACATGACCTGTAGTTGGGTGGCCACACCCGGCAGAGAGGATAGAGGCGGCTCGGTGATGGATCTTGTACGCCTCTCTCCGACCATGAGGCTGTCGAGCTGCTGGATCACCGTCCACCACCAGCAGCAGGTCGTCTATCCTACCTCCCGTACAGAATGTAGACGACGACGCCGAGCTTCTCAGCCCGTCCTCCCTCCTCTAGTGTTCGTTTGCAGAAAAACTAGCTTTGGTCCTGTTCGTCCCGACCTTCCTCTTCGACCGCAGCACCGACGAGCTCCTCCGAGCAGTGAGCTACTGTCCGCAGCGTCCTCTCCTCGAGCACTGTCGAGCTGTTGTTGGTGCACTACTGCTGCAGTTCAGCTTGTGTACGAGAGGAAAGATTTCAGAGATAGATTAGTTGCTGGTGTTGTCCTTGGGAATTTTTTGATTGAACTTCTTTGTTGTCCATGGTTAAAAGTGGTACAAATTTGTTACTTGAACTTGCAGTACACCTCTTTTCCTAACAAAGAGGTTCTGGCAGCCAGCTGTGGTTTCTAACCTTCAATTTTCTTGTGTGTTCAGTGTCTATGTATATATGTGCCAATCTTTTATATACTCTGCTTCTCTCAATATTTTTTTATTCGGATTGTACTCATCGGCAGGTTGAACAGAGATCTCGTGGCAGGTCGAACAAGATGCTTGTGCCACTTATTCTGCTAGTCGCTATCCCCAGCTGCGACACCTTATGTTCCTGCTATCACCACAAAACAGAGCACACAAGACTCGAACTGCTAGTCGCCATTCATGCGTCTACCTCCCCAAAGCACCTCTCTGCTTCTCGAGAAATCCGTAGGAACCCTATGCTATGGCCTAGCTTCTACTGAAATTGATGTGCACCATGTTCGTGCACCCTCTTACTCATATTCATTTATTTCATTTCATAGCTTCGATTTGGAACTTGTTACGTTTATTGTGCGGAGACTTCACAAAATATGAACACAAAAGAAAGTGTGTTATGGACCTTGTAACTCCTTCCCATTTTTTCTGTTCATGCATCGTCTTCACATGATTTGATGGAAGGAAGTTCGTGTAAACCACCGAGTTTACATACAGCTAAAGAAGTATGTATTTTTAAAGTAATTTGGAAGTTCAAGGATTATTGTTTGCGAGAGTTCAATCATTGGATTTTGGGAAGAATTCATCTTATGATAAAAAATCCAATGAGAAAAAAATCATTCATCAAAAGAAGTGCACAAAACAATTTTTGGGAGGTTCGAAAAGTTATATTTTGAAAATGTGCACAAAAGAGTGAAGAAAAAAGATGGGCTCCACAAAAAATGACTAAGTTTAAATAAAAAAACCTAGAAGTTCAATGCTTGTTACAAACCCAAAGAAGGTCAATAAAAAAAGCATCTGAAACAATTTTTATTAAAAAAATATTTTCTCTGTTAAAATAAACCTAGAAGTTCAAATTTAAAAACGGAGCAACTCGATGTCTATCAGAAAGTAGGATTTTTTTCATTAGAAAATTAAATAAAATCAGGAAGTCCATATTAAAAAGGTGGAGAAGTTCGATGATTATAGAAAACTCAGATTTTCCTCGTAATTAAAGAATGGAAACAAGAAGTTCAAAAATAAAAAACAAGAAGTTCAACTTTTAAAAATAAAATGCTTCAAAATTTCATAAAAAAGGATTAAGAAATAAACCACGAAGTCCATATTAAAAAGATGGAGAAATTCGATAATTATAGAAAACTCAGATTTCCCTCGTAATTAAAGAATGGAAACAAGAAGTTCAAAAATAAAATAAATTCTAAAAGAGTTGTTGCTAGAAGTTCAAGTGCTCTGTCCGGGGAAGTTCAAAAAATTCTTGTGAGAGAGGTTGAACAAAAATACATGACACAAGTTCAAGATGAAAATAGCGGGAAGTTCAACTACTACACGAAATGCGTTTCAGATAGGAAAATAAGAATAGAAAACAAAAAGCTTAAAAGATTTTGTTGCTAGAAGTTCACGTGCTACTCCTGGTGAAGTTTGAGATCTCTAGTGTGAGACGTCCGACCTTCAGTTACATGTAAAAAACAGGCAAAAAAGACGTTGTTTTACGCATTCAAAAATATATTTTTAACCGTTGCGAGTATGAAAAACTCATCAACACAAAAAAGTTGTGTGTTTTTAATAGCTTTCCATCGGTATATCATTTGCTCAATTACGGTAAGTGGTTTGAGAATTACGGGCAAAAAACATCACGTCAAAAAATAGAGTGAAGTTCAAACAGACATGCTCCAGAAGTTCAACTACTTCACGCAATGCATTTCCGTTGACGATGAACGCAGAAATCATGATCTCGCCATTTTCTAATTTACCTCGAAACGACGGTAATATCATTTGTGTAAGTTCAAGTACTTGGTCGGAGAAAGTTAAAAATATTATTGTGAGAGAAGTTTGTACAAAAGGAATATTATTTGTATAACACTTACGAATGGATGAGAAAATTACAAACAAAAATACGTCCCAGAAGTTCAACGTGAAAACAGCAGGAAGTTCAACTACTATGCTAAATGAATTTCGGATGAAAAACTTTCAAAATCGTCATGAGTATGAAAAAATGATCAACACGGAAAAGTTGCGTGTTTACAGCAGCTTTCCATCGGTATATCACCCGCTCAATTCCCGTGAGTGGGATGGAGAGCTATGAGAAGTGGATGAAGATTTACGAGCAAAAAAATCACGTGAAAAACAGAGCGAAGTTCAGGTACACGCACCGAGAAGTTCAGGTTCTTCACGCGGTGCATTTTCAAAGAATCTGTTTCGCGGTAGAGGCATAACGAATGATCTCGCCGTTTTCGGAATTACTTGAAAAAGGCTAGGAATCAGAGAAAACCATCAACATGAAAAAGTTTTGCATTTCCATAGCTTTTCAATGGTATATTATTTGCCCAATTCCGATAAAGTTTCTAGAAAGTATGGCAAAAATACGTTTTTCACCATTTTCTAAAATGAATTAAAACCATATAGAATTGGGAGAATCAATACATACCAAAAAGTTTTGCATTTGTTCAAGCTTTCTAACGCCATATCATTTGCTGCATTCGGACGCATGGTTAAAAAATTAGCTCAAAAATACGAACTCGGTAGGACTTGGATCATTTTCTAAATTACTCTTAAACCATTCAAAATTAGAAAAAAACTTTCAAAATGAAAAAGTAGCGCATTTTCATAAGCTTTCCAAGGCCATATCATATGCCTCCATTGGATTAGCCATTTAGAAATGACATCGAAAAAACGAACTCAGCTCTTCGGTTTACGAAATTTTACGTTTTTTCAAATTACTCTTTAACCATAGGGAATTAGAAAAAACTTTCAATATGTGGAAGGAGCGGTTTTGCAGCAGCTTTCCAACACCATATTATATGCGTCATTCCGATAAACGGTTTAGAAATGCGATCGAAATTACGATTCACGTTTTTTGTGTGAAGAAAAAACGGTTTTCAAAACTGCTCTTAAACCGCTTACATTTTGCGAAAAATTTAACTTGGGTCATAATACTCGTGTCCATAGATTTCCAACGGTATATAACAAGCCCTATTTGGGCAATGTTGCGGGAAGTTCAACCTAGCATGGGGGAAGTTCAGGTCGAACAACTCAGACAGTAAAATCGCAAAAAACGCGAGTTCTTCACGACCCGAGTGCAAAATCCGCCTATGAGCGAGATTCGTATCTAAAACGAGTATTTAGTTGCTAAAAATCATTTGAAGATTACACTTACATCACATGGAACACGACTAACCAGAAAAACTCGCGGTAGAAGGCACGGTTATAAGATAGCCCAAGGTCGGGTTCGTCTGAGAGAGAAGTTCAGGCGCGTTACTCAGGCAGTTCAGGTTGTGATCAGAATATTATTCTGATCTCGTGATCAGAATAGTGTTTATGTACACACACACACACACACACACACACACACACACACACACACACACTTACAAGGACATGCTTGCATAACCAAATTAAACATCCACTTACATAGGTGGCTACTACAACCATGGCATTTGCACACACCGAAGTAAACTATTACATGCATAATTACATAGGTGGCTACTACACACATGACATTTCCACACACCAATAAAGTAAACTATATATTACATGGATGATTAACTAGCATAAACGATCATCTGATCGTCATCTACTTCTTGTGACGCTTGCTCTGCTTGTAGCTTGATCCGGACTCATCGATTTGGGTAAAGAGGCACTTCCTCATGTCAACGATCCGCGTGTGCATCTCGTAGCATGTGTACACGCTCTTGGCCGCAAACCTGAGGTGAGGTTCATCCAGTTGCGGCATCCAGGCCCCGTGCTAGGATACGGGACTTGTTCTCTGGGCATCATTCTTCATCTTTTTTTAGTAGGGGTCGATGATACCCAAGGCGAGTTCGACCAGGGAGTCCTTCTTCGTGCTACCCCAGATCGTGTTGTGGTCACAAATTTCGACAAGGTTCTTGCAGGCCAAGGTCGTAACACTGAGCGCTTTTACATCGTTGGTGGTATCCACCGTGGCAAACCTGTAGTCAGTGCTGTTGACAAACCTGTTGAAACGGTCGCGAGGCTCTGTGGCCATGCAGTAGTGGTAGATGAGGACATGATGGCGCACGCACAACTGGGCGACGACAACCTTCTGATCTATGCCGGGACGACCGTCGGTGTACTGGAGGTCGATGCCGACCACCTTGTACTTGTCTCCAGCAAGCAACTGCTCAACACTGTTGATGTAGTCGTCCACCACGGCCGGTTCGATGGTGTACACCACCGAGAGATCTATCTCCCTCGCATGGGTCTCCACTCTATGCTCGCCAAACTTCATTGGAGCGCCGCCGGACATCCCCTCTCTATCTGTCATCGTGGGTGTGCTTGTTGTGTTGTGGGGCACAATCGAAAGGTTGAAGAGACTAAGGTTATAATAGCCGTGGGAATTAAAGGGGAAGCCGGACGACCAGGAATATCGGCAGGCCCTGATGGCAGTTCTAATTTGCAGTGCGTAACCCCATCGTGCTGCACATAACTGTTGGGGAACGTAGTAATTTCAAAAATTTTCCTACGCACACGCAAGATCATGGTGATGTATAGCAACGAGAGGGGAGAGTGTTGTCTACGTACCCTCGTAGACCCGGCGAAGCGATCACAACGTAGAGGAAGTAGTCGACGTTCTCCTCGCGATCCGACCGATCCGGCGCCGTTACTCGACGCCCCGAGTTCTTGACACACGTACAGCTCGATGACGTCCCTCGACTCGATCCAGCCGAGTGTCGAGGGAGAGTTCCACAAGATGACGGCGTGGTACGATCTTGATGTTTCACCGACAGGGCTTCGCTTAAGCTTCATGACGGTATAACCGAGGTGGAATATGGTGGAGGGGGCACCGCACACGGCTAAGGAACGATCTAAAGATCAACTTGTGTGTTCCAAGGTGCCCCCTGCCCCGTATATAAAGGAGCCAAGGGGAGGGGCCAGGCCAAGAGGAGGCGCGCCAGGAGTCCTACTCCCTCAGGGTAGGATTCCCCCAATCCTAGTTGGACTAGGATTCCTGAGGGGAAAAGAGAGAGGGGGCGGCCCTTCTCCTAGTCCTAGTAGGACTAGGGAAGGGGAGGCGCGCCTCCTAGGGCTGCCCTTCTCCTTTCCACTAAGGCCCATCGAGGCCCATTTACCTCCCGGGGTTCCAGAACCTCCCTAACTCGGTAATTCCGCCGCCCGGAACCATTCCAACTCCAAACATAGGCTTCCAATATATCAATCTTTATGTCTCGACCATTTCGAGACTCCTCGTCATGTCCGTGATCACATCCGGACTCAACTTCTTCGGTACATCAAAATACATAAACTCATAATAACCGCCATCGAAACCTTAAGCGTGCATGGACCCTACGGTTCGAGAACAATGTAGACATGACCTAGAACTATTCACGGTCAATAACCAACAGCGGACCTGGATGCCCATATTGGTTCCTACATATTCTACGAAGATCTTTATCGGTCGGACCGCATAACAACATACGTTGTTCCCTTTGTCATCGGTATGTTACTTGCCCGAGATTCGATCGTCGGTATCCAATACCTAGTTCAATCTCATTATCGGCAAGTCTCTTTACTCGTCCGTAATACATCATCTCGCAACTAACTCATTAGTTGTAATGCTTGCAAGGCTTAAGTGATGTGCATTACCGAGAGGGCCCAGAGATACCTCTCCGACAATCGGAGTGACAAAACCTAATCTCAAATACGCCAACCCAACATCCGCCTTTGGAGACACCTAGTACTCCTTTATAATCACCCGATTACGCTGTGACCTTTGGTAGCACCAAAGTGTTCCTCCGAAACGGAGTTGCATAATCTCATAGTTACAGGAACATGTATATGTCATGGATAAAAGCAAGAGCAACATACTAAACGATCGTGTGCTAAGCTCATGGAATGGGTCATATCAATCGATCATTCTACTAATGATGTGACCTTATTAATCAAATAACAACTCTTTGTTCATGGTTAGGAAACATAACCATCTTTGATTAACAAGCTAGTCTAGTAGAGGCATACTAGTGACATATTGTTTGTCTATGCATTCACACATGTATCATGTTTCCGGTTAATACAATTCTAGCATGAATGATAAACATTTATCATGAAATAAGGAAATAAATAATAACTTTATTATTGCCTCTAGGGCATATTTCCTTGATCTCCCACTTGCACTAGAGTCAATAATCTAGATCACATCACTATGTGATTAACATCGATAGTTCACATCATCATGTGATTAACACCCATAGTTCACATCGCCATGTGACCAACACCCAAAGGGTTTACTAGATTCAGTAATCTAGTTCACATCGCTATGTGATTAACACCCAAAGAGTACTAAGGTGTGATCATGTTTTGCTTGTGAGAGAATCTTAGTCAACGGGTCTTTGACATTCAGATCCGTTATGTATTTTGCAATTTTCTATGTCTACAATGCTCTGCACGAAGCTACTCTAGCTAATTTGCTCCCACTTTCAATATGTATCTAGATCGAGACTTAGAGTCATCCAGATCGGTGTCAAAACTTGCATCGACGTAACCCTTTACGATGAACCTTTTTGTCACTTCCATAATCGAGAAACATATCCTTATTCCACTAAGGATAATTTTGATCACTGTCCATGATCTACTCCTAGATCACTATTGTACTCCTTGCCAAACTCAAAGTGCAGGGTATATAATAGATCTGGTACACAGCATGGCATACTTTATAGAACCTATGGCCAAGGCATAGGGAATGACTTTCTTTCTCTTTCTATCTTCTGCGCCGTGGTCGGGTTTTGAGTATTACTCAATTTCACACCTTGTAACACGTGCAAGAACTCTTTCTTTGACTGCTCCATTTTGAACTACTTCAAAATCTTCTCAAGGTATGTACTCATTGAAAAAACTTATCAAGCGCCTTGATCTATCTCTATAGATCTTGATGCTCAATATGTAAGCAGCTTTACCGAGGTCTTTCTTTGAAAAACTTCTTTCAAACACTCCTTTATGCTTTGCGAATAATTCTACATTATTTCGATCTACAATATGTCATTCACATATACTTATCGAAATGTCAGTAGTGCTCCCACTCACTTTCTAGTAAATACAGAGCTTCACCGTAAGTCTCAGATAAAACTATATGCTTTGATCAACTCATCAAAGCGTATATTCCAACTCCGAGATGCTTGCACCAATCCATAGATGGATCGCTGGAGCTTGCACACTTTGTTAGCTCCCTTTGGATCGATAAAACCTTCTGGTTGCATCACATACAACTCTTCCTCCAGAAACCCATTCAGGAATGCAGTTTTTACATCCATTTGCCAAATTTCATAAATTGTGGCAATTGCTAACATGATTTGGACAGACTTAAGCATCGCTACGGGTGAGAAGGTCTCATCGTAGTCAATCCCTTGAACTTGTCGAAAACCCTTTGTGACAAGTCGAGCTTTGTAGACAGTAACATTACCGTCAGCGTCAGTCTTCTTCTTGAAGATCCACTTGTTTTCTATTGCTTGCCGACCCTCGGGCAAGTCAACCAAAGTCCATACTTTGTTTTCATACATGGATCCCATCTCGATTTCATGGCCTCAAGCCATTTTGCGAATCTGGGCTCACCATCGCTTCTTCATAGTTCGTAGGTTCATCATGATCTAGTAGCATGATTTCCGAACAGGATTACCGTACCACTCAGTGCGGATCTTACTCTGGTTGATCTACGAGGTTCTCAGAGTATCTTGATCTGAAGTTTCATGATCAACATCATCAACTTCCTCACTATTTGGTGTAGATGTCTCGAAACCGTTTCTGCGACAAACTACTTTCAAGTAAGGGAGAAGGTACAATTACCTCATCAAGTTCTACTTTCCTCCCACTCACTTCTTTCGAGAGAAACTCCTTCTCTAGAAAGGATCCATCTTAAGCAACGAATATATTGCCTTCGGATCTGTGATAGAAGGTGTACCCAAAATTTCCTTTGGGTATTCTATGAAGACGCACTTCTCGATTTGGGTTTGAGCTTATCAGATGAAACTTTTCACATAAGCATCGCAGCCCCAAACTTTAAGAAACGACAACTTTGGTTTCTTGCTAAACCACAGCTTCATATAGTGTCGCCTCAACGGATTTAGATGGTGCCCTTTTAACGTGAATGCAGCTGTCTCTAATGCATGATCCCAAAAACGATATTGGTAAATCGGTAAGAAACATCATAGATTGTACTATATCCAATAAAGTACGGTTATGACGTTCGGACACACCATTATGATGTGGTGTTCCAGGTGGCATGAATTTGTGAAACTATTCCACATTGTTTTAATTGAAGACCAAACTCGTAACTCAAATATTTGTCTCCGCGATCAGATCGTAGAAACCTTATTTTCTTGTCACGATGATTTTCCACTTCACTCTGAAATTCATTGAACTTTTCAAATGTTTCAGATTTATGTTTCATCAAGTAGATATACCCATATCTGCTCAAATCATCTTGTGAAGGTCAGAAAATAACGATACTTGCCACGAGCATCAACACTCATTGGATCGCATACATCGGTATGTGTTATTTCCAATAAGTCAGTAGCTTGTTCCATTGTTCCGGAGAACGGAGTTTTAGTCATCTTGCCCAAAAGGCACGGTTCGCAAGCATCAAGTGATTCATAATCAAGTGATTCCAAAATCCCATCAAGATGGAGTTTCTTCATGCGCTTTACACCAATATGACCTAAACGGCAAGTGCCACAAATAAGTTGCACTATCATTATTAACTTTGCATCTTTTGGTTTCAATATTATGAATATGTGTATCACTACGATCGAGATCCAATGAACCATTTTCATTGGGTGTGTAACCATATAAGGTTTTATTCATGTAAATGAATAACAGTTTTTCTTTTACTTAAATGAATAACCGTATTGCAATAAACATGATCAAATCATATTCATGCTCAACGCAAACACCAAATAACATTTATTTAGGTTCAACACTAATCCCGAAAGTATAGGGAGTGTGCGATGATGATCATATCAATCTTGAAACTACTTTCAACACACATCGTCACTTCACCCTTAACTAGTTTCGCTTATTCTCCAACTCCGCTTGAGTTACTACTCTTAGCAACTGAACCAGTACCAAATACCGAGGGGTTGCTATAAACACTAGTAAAGTACACATCAATAACATGTATATCAAATATATCTTTGTTCACTTTGCCATCCTTCTTATCCACCAAATATTTAGGGCAGTTCCGCTTCCAGTGACCATTTCCTTTGCAGTGTAAGCACTCAGTTTCAGGCTTTGGTTCAGCTTTGGGCTTCTTCGT
Organism: Aegilops speltoides; assembly: GCA_021437245.1. Lineage (NCBI taxonomy): Eukaryota > Viridiplantae > Streptophyta > Magnoliopsida > Poales > Poaceae > Aegilops > Aegilops speltoides. The sequence goes on along the minus strand of CM038141.1, from coordinate 100,377,519 downwards.
GGGAGTGACAACTTGCTTGTCAATCTACTTGAAGTTCCCCTTTCTTTTCCTTTGCCCTTTTCTTGAAACTAGTGATCTTGTCAACCATCAACACTTGATGCTCTTTCTTGATTTCTACCTTCGTCGATTTCAACATCACGAAGAGCTCGGGAATCATTTTCGTTATCCCTTGCATACTATAGTTCATCACGAAGTTCTACTAACTTGGTGATGGTGACTAGAGAATTCAGTCAATCACTATCTTATCCGGAAGATTAACTCCCACTTGATTCAAGCGATTGAAGTACCCAGCATAATCTGAGCACATGCTCACTAGTTGAGCGATTCTCCTCCATCTTTTAGTTATAGAACTTGTTGGAGACTTCATATCTCTCAACTCGGTATTTGCTTGAAATATTAACTTCAATTCTGGAACATCTCATATGGTCCATGATGTTCAAAACATCTTTGAAGTCCCGATTCTAAGCCATAAAGCATGGTGCACAAAACTATCAAGTAGTCATCATATTGAGCTAGCCAAACGCTCATAACGCCTCGTGATCCGCTCCTCATTAGGTCCGCTACCTAGCGTGCATTAAGGACATAATTCTTCTCGTGCAGCAATGAGGATAAACCTCGATCACGGATCCAATCCGCATCATTGCTACTAACATTTTTCAACACAATTTTCTAGGAACATATCAAAACAAACATATGAAAGCAACAACGCGAGCTATCGATCTACAACATAATTTGCAAAATACTACCAGACTAAGTTCATGATAAATTTAAGTTCAATTAATCATATTACTTAAGAACTCCCACTTAGACAGACATCTCTCTAGTCATCTAAGTGATCACGCGATCCAAATCAACTAAACCATAACCGATCATCACGTGAGATGGAGTAGTTTTCAATGGTGAACATCTTATGTTGATCATATCTACTATATGATTCACGCCGACCTTTCGGTCTCCGTGTTCCGAGGCCATATCTGCATATGCTAGGCTCGTCAAGTATAACTGAGTATTCTGCGTGTGCAAAACTGGCTTGCACCCGTTGTAGATGGACGAGAGCTTATCACACCCGATCATCACGTGGTGTCCGGGCACGATTTAACTTTGGCAACGGTGCATACTCGGGAGAACACTTCTTGATAATTTAGTGAGAGATCATCTTATAATGCTACCGTCAATCAAAGCAAGATAAGATGCATAAAAGATAAACATCATATGCAAATCAATATAAGTGATATGATATGGTCATCATCGCCTTGTGCTTCGTGATCTCCATCTCCGCAGCACCATCATGATCACCATCGTCACCGGCGCGACACCTTGATCTCCATCGTAGCATCGTTGTCGCCTCGCCAATCTTATGCTTCTACGACTATCGCTACCGCTTAGTGATAAAGTAAAGCATTACAGTATGATTGCATTGCATACAATAAAGCGACAACCATATGGCTCCAGCCATTGCCGATAACTTCGTTACAAAACATGATCATCTCATACAATAAAATATAGCATCACGCCTTGACCATATCACATCACAACATGCCCTGCAAAAACAAGTTAGACGCCCTCTACTTTGTTGTTGCAATTTTACGTGGCTGCTACGGGCTTAAGCAAGAACCAGTCTCACCTACGCATCAAAACCACAACGATATTTCGTCAAATAGACTCCGTTTAACCTTCTCAAGGACCGGCGAGCCACACTCGGTTCAACTAAAGTGAGAGAGACAGCACCCACCAATCACCTTTAAGCAACGAGTGCTCGAGGCGGTGAAACCAGTCTCGCGTAAGCGCACGCGTAATGTCGGTCCGGGCCGCTTCATCTCACAATACCGCTGAACCAAAGTATGACATGCTGGTAGGTAGTATGACTTGTATCGCCCACAACTCACTTGTGTTCTACTCGTGCAAAACATCAAACCATAGAAAAACCTAGGCTCGGATGCCACTGTTGGGGAACGAGTAATTTCAAAAATTTTCCTACGCACACGCAAGATCATGGTGATGTATAGCAACGAGAGGGGAGAGTGTTGTCTACGCACCCTCGTGAGACCCGGCGAAGCGATCACAACGTAGAGGAAGTAGTCGACGTTCTCCTCGCGATCCGACCGATCCCGCGCCACTCCGACGCCCGAGTTCTTGACACACGACAGCTCGATGACGCCCCTCGACTCGATCCAGCCGAGTGTCGAGGAGAGTTCCACAAGATGACGGCGTGGTGACGATCTTGATGTTTCACAAGCACAGGGCTTCGCTTAAGCTTCGCGACGGTATAACCGAGGTGGAATATGGTGGAGGGGCACCGACACGGCTAAGGAACGATCTAAAGATCAACTTGTGTGTTCCAAGGTGCCCCCCCCCCGTATATAAAGGAGCCAAGGGGAGGGGGCCATGGCCAAGAGGAGGCGCTGCCAGGAGTCCTACTCCCTCCGAGTAGGATTCTCCCAATCCTAGTTGGACTAGGATTCCTGAGGGGAAAAGAGAGAGGGGGCGCCCCTTCTCCTAGTCCTAGTAGGACTAGGGAAGGGGAGGCGCGCCTCCTAGGGCTGCCCTTCTCCTTTCCACTAAGGCCCATCGAGGCCCATTTACCTCCCGGGGTTCCAGTAACCTCCCTACTCAGAGAAATTCCGTTTTCGCCGAACCATTCCAACTCCAAACATAGGCTTCCAATATATCAATCTTTATGTCTCGACCATTTCGAGACTCCTCGTCATGTCCGTGATCACATCCGGACTCAACTTCTTCGGTACATCAAAATACATAAACTCATAATAACCGCCATCGAAACCTTAAGCGTGCGGACCCTACGGTTCGAGAACAATGTAGACATGACCTAGAACTATTCACGGTCAATAACCAACAGCGGACCTGGATGCCCATATTGGTTCCTACATATTCTACGAAGATCTTTATCGGTCGACCGCATAACAACATACGTTGTTCCCTTTGTCATCGGTATGTTACTTGCCCGAGATTCGATCGTCGGTATCCAATACCTAGTTCAATCTCGTTATCGGCAAGTCTCTTTACTCGTTCCGTAATACATCATCTCGCAACTAACTCATTAGTTGTAATGCTTGCAAGGCTTAAGTGATGTGCATTACCGAGAGGGCCAGAGATACCTCTCCGACAATCGGAGTGACAAAACCTAATCTCGAAATACGCCAACCCAACATCCGCCTTTGGAGACACTGTAGTACTCCTTTATAATCACCCGATTACGTTGTGGCGCTTTGGTAGCACCAAAGTGTTCCTCCGTAAACGGAGTTGCATAATCTCATAGTTACGGGAACATGTATATGTCATGGATAAAAGCAGTAGCAACATACTAAACGATCGTGTGCTAAGCTCATGGAATGGGTCATATCAATCAGATCATTCTACTAATGATGTGACCTTATTAATCAAATAACAACTCTTTGTTCATGGTTAGGAAACATAACCATCTTTGATTAACAAGCTAGTCTAGTAGAGGCATACTAGTGACATATTGTTTGTCTATGCATTCACACATGTATCATGTTTCCGGTTAATACAATTCTAGCATGAATGATAAACATTTATCATGAAATAAGGAAATAAATAATAACTTTATTATTGCCTCTAGGGCATATTTCCTTCAATAACTGCATCGCGTGGCAACATGCGCGGCACAACCGCATGCATATGGGGCCCCCGACATGATCGTGCGCACGCCCAACCACTGGCAGAGCGCGCGTGGAGGGACACGAGCAGAGCGCTCCGCGATCGCCTCAAGGAAAAGCTATCCACAAGCCGAGCGCGCTGACGGACACGAGCAGAGCGTGCCAACGGACGCGACAGAGCGCGCCGCGGCGCCTAACGGCGAGCATAGCGCGCTACGGCGCCTAACGGCGAGCAGAGCTTGCCGAGGGACGTGAGTAGAGGACAGCACAGTGATACGTGGCAAATAAGATGAACTGTACAAGCGATGTCGGAGACATCAAGCACGAATCAGATTAGAGTTGCGTGTGCGATACGTGGCAGACAGTTCATGCATCAGAGCTGTTTGTGATGGAATAAGCCGTGTGTATTGCAGGCAAATGCTTGCTGGTGTATAAGTTTAAATTTAACCAAAAAAAGATGTTAATGCATGTTACAAAAATTGTATAGCTAGAAACTATGTTCAAATACGACCCCAACGATATAATCTATGGCAACATGCATTCGTATTTTATTAGTTAAATTCTACTTACAAACCAGGAAGGGGGTATAGTAGGTAATTAAATTGCAAATGTTTTTTATTAACTGTATGTGTACGTGTCCTCTCGCCCTCCTCTCGCACGTCTTGTCACCCCGCTGCCGCAGACGGCTTACAACGCAAGCTTGCGCAGCGCGCGAGGGCGTTCTTTTGGCCAAACAGTGGCACCAATGAATCGTCGGTGAGCCCATTCCCCCACAACCTTGCAGGTTCCCGCGGAAGCTTCCTGCCCGACTCGGTGAAATCCCCCAAAATTCCAATGCTTACCGGCCTGCTATAAAAACCCTCACGGCTGGCGAGTCCTGCGTCGCATTTTCCCCTTCCTCCCTGCAGCTTATCTCGTCTGCTTCTCCCACAATCTCCAATGGCACCGGTCCATCATCATCGCTCAGCCACTCCACCGCCATCAGACGACAGCTCCAGCGAGAGGCTACACCACGGTGGCAGCACAGTCCCCAGTGTAGTGTAGTGCGCGCAGCGTCCCTATTGGGTGTGCGCGGAACACTCACCACACGCTCCATCGCCGCTGCCCGTCGGCCGCTGTTGTCGGCCGCCGATGCCGCCACACCACCATTGAAAGCTAGGGCCATCTCCCGCTCCGCCGCCGCGGCCCGAAGGCGAGAGGTGGCCATCGTGGCTGCCACCCCACTGCCGGCCACCTGGCCATCACCCTCTCCGCCACCGTGGCCCGAAGGCGGGAGGTGGTGGTCGTGGCCACCACCCAATCGTCGGTCGCCGTGGCCGCCAGCCCACCGTCGACCGCCGGGACCATCACCCGCTCTGCCACCGCCGCCTGAAGGAGGAAGGAGGAGGGGAGGCCCGCATGTGCATCAGCGACCTTGCACGCTAAATCGAGTTCCTGCGAGAGGAGGAGGAGCACCTCACCGAGCACGCAAAGAGCCTTACCACAGCCGTGGCTGCAGCACACGCTGACACAGAGGCGAGGAATCAGGAGATCTACGAGTAGTCCGGCCGCTTCGTGAGAGATGTTCTCGAGCGGCAGTGGGTGTTCGAGCTAGCGAGCGTTGCTGAGGGTGCACCAGCGACAGGCACCGTATTGCATTTGTCTAGCTCGTCGGTAGGCTCCTCCTCCTTCTCTGCCTCTTACTGAGCACGCTCGGCAGAGGAGAGGCTGCCGGAAGTAGCACAAAGCCCCTCCGTGGTAGTAGTAGTATTTAGGGGCTATTTTGTTCAGTTCATCTGACTATAGATGTGTGGTCGAACTGTACAACGTACTTAAAATTAGCTAGTATGTGTAGTTGAACTAGCTATTTCAGTACGTGGTTGGCAACAATTGGGGAGAAGTTTAGTCGGTTCACCTATCGAGTTGAACTGTTTATATAAATTAAGAACGACTACTTAATCTATGAATGAAATCTATGCTTAATTACTGAATTTTAGTTGCAAAAATTACATAGTGCTAATGATTTCTAGCTGCATATTTTGACAAATTGCAGTGTTACAAGGATTGACAAATGACAACATTACTAGATCAACAAATGTAAATCTTTCCAGTTTGACAAATGGCAACATACCCAATATGCCAGATGCAAATCTTACCAAATTGTTTATACGTGGTTGCACACGGGTCATCCAGAACAACCGTTTGCGTTGAAGGGATGCACAAATCCTGCGCTGCTCTCACTTTGCATACAAGTGTTCTATCTAAAATCATTTGTGATCAAGAGCTATAGAAATCCTGCTCGGCACATTTTCTCTTGGCTTACTGGGGAAGCTGTCGGTTTGCATACGGGTGTTCTAACTAAAATGTTTGCGATGAGTGTTTTATATTTAGAAAGCGAATTAAGCTGTGACTTGGGCGCCATTAATGGAGAGGATGCGAGCAAAGCGGGCGACATGCAAGTCAAAGGGCTCGCTTCCCAGTGAGCCTGTGCAGCGTACAACTCACACGCTTCCCGGTGAGCCTGCGCACTCGAGTACAACTTGCATGCCTCTCGATCAGCCTGCACACCGGATGGCGCTCGCACGCCTCCCGTTCAGTCAAGGTTAAGCAGCTGTCCGCACGACACCTCCTACAGCTATTAAAACCAAGACACGTGGCGTCACGTGAATGGTTAATAGAATTTTGGATTTACTAGAATTTAAAAACCACGCATCTCAATGTTTTGTCGGCAATCAACGGTGCCCTGGTGTTTGAAATTCATTCTCATTTCTTGCATGGGACCTAAGCATGCACCCAAGGACACATATTTGATTTTTCAACCAATTTATATGCACTGGAGCATGTGCATGTAGTTCAGATTTGAATTATGCACATAAATGCATTGAAAACTCATTTAATGCATAAAAATATCCAAACGAACCCCGAAGAATCACAAAAATTCACACAACACTCCTCTTGTTCTATGTTGAGACGAGAAAAAAATTGATCGTCCCCAAAGGTGGGACGTTCCCTACCGAAAACCATCATGCTTGTTGTGAGAAGCTCCAGTTTGTGAGAAGCATATACCCAAACTTGCCCTAAATGGGACAAAATTTGTATCACGGCATGTTGATGCCACTCCATGATAGCATGCCAAGTTTCATGAATTTTAGACAAGTTTTGGATTTACTAGAATTTAAAAACCAAGCATCTCAATGTTTTGCCGGCAATCAACGGTGCCCTGGTATTTGAAATTCATTCCCATTTCTTGCATGGGACCTAAGCATGCATCCAAGGACACAGATTTGATTTTTCAACCAATTTATATGCACTAGAGCATGTGCATGTAGTTCAAATTTGAATTGTGCACATCAATGCATTGAAAACTCAGTTAATGCATAAAATTATCCAAACAAACCCTGAAAAATCACAAAAATTCACACAACACTCATGTTGTTCTATGTTGACACGACAAAAAAAATTGAAAGCAATAAGAGGCAATGGGTATCATTTCGTCCCCAAAGGTGGGACGTTCCCTACCGAAAACCATCATGCTTGTTGTGAGAAGCTACGGTATGTGAGAAGCATATACCCAAACCTGCCCCAAATGGGACAAAATTTGTAGCACGGCATGTTGATGCCGCTCCATGATATCATGCCAAGTTTCATGAATTTCAGACGAGTTTTGGATTTACTAGAATTTAAAAACCAGGCATCTCAATGATTTGCCGGCAATCAACGATGCCCTAGTGTTTGAAATTCATTCCCATTTCTTGCATGAGACCTAAGCATGCGCCCAAGGACACAGATTTGATTTTTCAACCAATTTATATGCACTGGAGTATGTGCATGTAGTTCAAATTTGAATTATGGACATAAATGCATTGAAAACTCAGTTAGTGCATAAAAATGTGCAAACAAACCCCGAAAAATCAAAAAATTCACACAACACTCCTTTTGTTCTATGTTGACACGAGAAAAAAATTGAAAGCAAAAAGAGGCAATGGATAGCGTTTCGTCCCCAAAGGTGGGACGTTACCTACCGAAAACCATCATGCTTGTTGTGAGAAGCTCCGGTTTGTGAGAAGCATATACCCAAACCTGCCCCAAATGGGATAAAATTTGTACCACGGCATGTTGATGCCGCTCCATAATAGCATGCCAAATTTCATGAATTTAAGACGAGTTTTGGATTTACTAGAATTTAAAAACCATGCATCTCAATGTTTTGCCGGCAATCAACGGTGCCCTGGTGTTTGAAATTCATTCCCATTTCTTGCATGGGACCTAAGCATGCACCCAAGGACATAGATTTGATTTTTCAACCAATTTATATGCACTGGAGCATGTGCATGTAGTTCAAATTTGAATTATGCACATAAATGCATTGAAAACTCAGTTAATGCATAAAAAATTCCAAACGAACCCCAAAAAATCACAAAAACACACAACACTCCTGTTGTTCTATGTTGACACGAGAAAACAAATTGAAAGCAAAAAGAGGCAATGGATATCGTTTCGTCCCCAAAGGTGGGACGTTCCCTACCGAAAACCATCATGCTTGTTGTGAGAAGCTCCGGTTTGTGAGAAGCATATACCCAAACCTGCTCCAAATGGGACAAAATTGTACCACAGCATGTTGATGCCGCTCCATGATAGCATGCCAAGTTTCATGAATTTCAGACGAGTTTTGGATTTACTAGAATTTAAAAACCAGGCATCTCAATGTTTTCCCGGCAATCAACGATGCCCTGTTGTTTGAAATTCATTCCCATTTGGAGCAGGTTTGGGTATATGCTTCTCACAAACCGGAGTATAAGCTTATCACACGGCATGCACCCAAGGACACAAATTTGATTTTTCAACAAATTTATATGCACTGGAGCATGTGCATGTAATTCAAATTTGAATTATGTAAATAAATGCATTGAAAACTCAGTTAATGCATAAAAATGTTTAAACAAACCCCGATAAATCACAAAAATTCACACAACACTCCTGTTGTTCTATGTTGACACGAGATTTTTTTTTTGAAAGCAATAAGAGGCAATGGATATCGTTTCGTCCCCAAAGGTGGGACATTCCATACCGAAAACCATCATGCTTGTTGTGAGAAGCTCTGGTTTGTGAGAACCATATACCAAACCTGCACCAAATGGGACAAAATTTGTACCATGGCATGTTGATGCCGCTTCATGATAGCATGCCAAGTTTCATGAATTTCAGACTGTTTTTGGAATTACCAGAATTTAAAAACCAGGCATCTCAATGTTTTGCCGGCAATCAACGGTGCCCTTGTGTTTGAAATTCATTCTCATTTCTTGCATGGGACCTAAGCATGTGCATGTATTTCAAATTTAAATTATGCATATAAATGCATTGAAAACTCAGTTAATGCATAAAAATGTGCAAACGAACCCCGAAAAATTCGAAAATTGAACACAACACTATTGTTGTTCTATGTTAACACTCGAAAAAAATTTGAAAGCAATAAGAGGCAACATATATCTTTTCATCCCCAAAGGTGGCACGTTCCCTACCGAAACCATCGCGCTTGTTGTGAGAAGCTCTGGTTTGTGATAAGCTTATACCCAATCCAGCCCCAAATGGGACAAATTTACCACGGCATGTTGATGCCGCTACATGATAGCATGCAAGTTTCATGAATTTCAGACAAGTTTTGGATTTACTAGAATTTAAAAACCAGGTATCTCAATGTTTGCGGCCAAAAGACGGTGGCAGGGTGTTTGAAATTCATTCCCATTTCTTGCATGGGACCTAAGCATGCAACCAAAGACACATATTTGATTTTTCAATAAGTTTATATGCACTGGAGCATGTGCATGTAGTTCAAATTTGAATTATGCGCATAAAATGCATGGAAAACCAAGTTAATGTATAAAAATGTACAAACGGACCCTGAATAATTCCAATTTTTTTGATGATACACCAATAGTTGCATGTTCACTGCAGCTAAAAGTTCTAACAATTCAAACACCATCCTTTGGAGCTATGACCCCATTACGAAATTCAAATGATCAAGACGATAAATCAAGTAGATCGCACACAGTTTATTATGACCAACCGTGTGAGATGCAACACAAAATTTCTTGGAGCATCGTCGGTGTATAGTACGCCCATGGCTTATGAGAGAAGGTGCATCGGCTAAAGTCCCCACAGCCAGCGTGTCAAGCACACTAGCTCACTCCCCAAATATCATTTCACTGTTCATTCATCGCCGGTGAAAGATGGGGGTTGATGTCTACTACGCAACCTTCTTCTTGTAGACGTTGTTGGGCCTCCAAGTGCAGAGGTTTGTAGGATAGTAGCAAATTTCCCTCAAGTGGATGATGATACGTCTCCGTCGTATCTACTTTTCCAAACACTTTTACCCTTGTTTTGGACTCTAACTTGTATGATTTGAATGGAACTAACCCGGACTGACGCTGTTTTCAGCAGAATTGCCATGCTGTTGTTTTATGTGCAGAAAACAAAAGTTCTCGGAATGACCTGAAACTCCACGGAATATCTTAGAATAAATAATAAAAAATCCTCGCCAAAGATGCAGACCAGGGGGCCCACACCCTGTCCACGGGGGTGGGGGCATGCCCCTCCCCCCTGGGCGCGCCCCCTACCTCGTGGGCCCCCTGGTGGCCCTCCGACGCCAACTCCAACTCCATATATTGGCTTTCGGGGAGAAAAAAAATCAAAGAGAAGAAATCATCGCGTTTTACGATACGGAGCCGCCGCCAAGCCCTAATCTCTCTCGGGAGGGCTGATCTGGAGTCCGTTCGGGGCTCCGGAGAGGGGGATTCGTCGCTGTCGTCATCATCAACCATCCTCCATCACCAATTTCATGATGCTCACCGCCGTGCGTGAGTAATTCCATCGTAGGCTTGCTGGACGGTGATGGGTTGGATGAGATTTATCATGTAATCGAGTTAGTTTTGTTAGGGTTTGATCCTAGTATCCACTATGTTCGAGATTGATGTTGCTATGACTTTGCTATGCTTAATGCTTGTCACTAGGGCCCGAAAGTGCCATGATTTCAGATCTGAACCTATTATGTTTTCATGAATATATGTGTGTTCTTGATCCTATCTTGCAAGTCTATAGTCACCTACTATGTGTTATGATCCGCAACCCAAGTGACAATAATCGGGACCACTCCGGTGATGACCATAGTTTGAGGAGTTCATGTATTCACTATGTGCTAATGCTTTGTTCCGTTCTCTATTAAAAGGAGGCCTTAATATCCCTTAGTTTCAATAGGACCCGCTGCCACGGGAGGTTAGGACAAAAGATGTCATGCAAGTTCTTTTTATAAGCACGTATGACTATATACGGAATACATGCCTACATTACATTGATGAACCGGAGCTAGTTCTGTGTCACCCTATGTTATGATCGTTACATGACGAACCGCATCCGCATAATTATCCATCGCTAATCCGGTGCCTCACGAAGTTTTCCATATACTTGGTTCTCGCTTATTTACTTTTCCGTTACTCTTGTTATAATCACTACAAAATACCAAAAACATTACTTTTGTCAGTTTTTACTTTTGTTACCGTTACCACCACTATCATATTACTTTGCTACTAAACACTTTGCTGCAGATACTAAGTTTCCAGGTGTGGTTGAATTGACAACTCAGCTACTAATACTTGAGAATATTCTTTGGCTCCCCTTGTGTCGAATCAATAAATTTGGGTTGAATACTCTACCCTCGAAAACTGTTGTGATCCCCTATACTTGTGGGTTATCAAGACCTTTTTCTGGCGCCGTTGCCAGGGATCGAACCCGGGTCATCCACGTGACAGGCGGGAATACTTACCACTATACTACAACGACAGAAACCAGGAAGGTTTCTGATGCAAGGATCACTAGCATTCATTATCCCGTTTTACGCTACTTTACCCTATTTGCTAGTCGTTGCTTGATTGGACGCGTGAACTGTGGGAACCTTAGCATTCCTGATATTATTATTTTGCTCCATGGTTTATACCACAATATCTCTGTCGTTATGGGTGGAATTGTTGCTAGACGGTTAAGTCTTAACCATACTAAGGGCCCCATCTTTGGAGGCATTTATGCTTCACGCCTTGCTGAACATTTTGAAATGCCTATTAGGCATGAGGAGAAAGAAGAAACGGCACTGCCCCGTGCTTATTTAGATTACAAGAGTATGATAGTGCATGATTTCCTTGTTAAGAGTCGCGATGGGGATCTCAAATATAAATTATACTTTGATAAACATAACCCTGAGACTATTACCTTGCCTGCTCCTTCTTTGTTTAACTTGTTTGCAGAACCTCACATCGTTCCGTGGTCAGTTGTTCAAGCCTATCGGAACCCTGCACCAGCCCCGGAGCCGGAGCCACAAGACGAGCCTCCACGATTATCTGTTTATTCTGGGGATCCAGAGGAGGCTGCCAGCCAGTGGCAGTCAGAGTCTTCTTCGTCACACTACGACCCCAGCTACACCTATGGATATCCGCCAGGCCATCCCTGGCAATAGACCAACTTAGGCCAAAAGCCTAAGCTTGGGGGAGTACGTATTTCCACCGACATTACATTTATGTTCACACACACTCATTGCTAGATGTCGGTGCTCATACTCTTTCATTGTACTACCCATGCTAGTTTAAATTTCTTTTTCCTGCCTTCTTCTTATGTGTTTAATAAACCTTAGAAAAAACAGTAGTAGTTTATTCTTCCTGCTGTAGTAGTAATAATTAAAAAGAAAAACCCAAAAATATTTCCTGTTCTTCTTTTGCTTGTTGGGAGCTTTCCCGTGTAAATAGTTTTTATTTCTTTTCCTTTCTTTGGGGGTCGAGAAGACTATATTGAAAATGCTTAGTGGCTCTTATATGCATGATTGTTTATTTAACTTAGAGCCCTTATTACTTGTCTTCTCTCTTGAGTTGAATGCTTGCAGATTCCAGCTTAGTCCAATGCACGTACACTCTTATTATTATACACACCGTTCGGTCGTGCAAGTGAAAGGCAATAATGATGTTATATGATGGACTTATTGGGAAGAGAAAAGCTGGTATGAACTTGACCTCTCTTGTTTTTGTAAATATGATGATTCATTGTTCCTGATTCAGCTATTATGAAGTAAACATATTTGCAATGACATTTAGAGATTATAGTTGCTTGTGCCATGCTTGATTAGCTATGAGTTATAATGATTTACCTTGCGTACCAACGTGCTATTAGAATGATTATGATATGGTATGATGAGGTGGTATCCTCCTTTAAATGCATTGAGTGACTCGACTTGGCACATGTTCACGCATGTAGTTGAATCAAATCAACATAGCCTTCATGATATTTATGTTCATGGTGGATTATATCCTACTCATGCTTGTACTTGGTGTGAATTAAATTTAATGCATGTTTACGACCGTTGTCGCTCTCTCGCTTAATCGCTTCCGGTCTTTTGCTAGCCTTCACATGCATTAAGCGGGAATACTGCTTGTGCATCCATACTCCTTAAACCCCAAAGTTGTTCCATATGAGTCCACTATACCTATCTATATGCGGTATTTACCTGCCGTTCCAAGTAAATGTGTTTGTGCCAAACTCTAAAGGGCCATTTGCATTTCTGTCCCTAACTCGAACCACCTAATCAGATATACCCCTAATTCGAAAGCCTGCTCAAATTTCCCCTCCGCCGTTAGGTGCCCTTACAAAATGCCCTTGGTAGCCAGTACATCATCCGTCAAACAACTTTGACCGTCTGAAAAAATAGCAAAAAAATTTAAAAAATTCTAAAATTTTGTGAGTTTGAAGATACTCATGTGTGTAAGGTGCGTGCAAATTTTCGTGCTATTTGGACATTCCAGGAGCTCGTGGCAAGGAAAAATAGTTAATATGCACACTTGTGAATAGTAAATTTGAAATAAAATAGCAAGAAAATTCAAAAAAATATGAAAGAATTTGGCATCAAAGAGGCTTGGGTGCACAAGGTGCTTGCAAGTTTTTGTGATCAAATGACATGCGAGGAGCTCTAGCAAGAAAAAACAAAATAGTCATTTTTTTCCCAAGTTTTTTCTTGAGCCAAATTTTGTTTTTTCTCCACAAGCCCCTCCAATGTCCAAACACATCAAAAAATGGCACGCAGCTTGTAGACCATAGCCTCTTTGATGCCAAAAAATTCATATTTTTTTGAATTTTCTTGCTATTTTTTTGAATTTACTGTTCACGGGCTTACATATTTATTGTTTTTCCTTTGACATGAGCTCCTGGAGTGCCCAAACAACATGAAAATTTGCACGCACCTTGCGAACCTGAGTATCTTCGATCTCACAAATTTTCAGATTTTTTAGAACTTTTTTGCTATTTTTTCAGGACGGTCAATGCCCTTTGACCAGCTTTGACCTGCTTTGACCGGACAGTAACGACACAAAAGGGCATTTCTGTAAGTGCACCTAACGGCGGAGGGGCAAATTTGAGCAGGCTTTGAAATTAGGGTTAAATCTGAGAGTGGGCGCAAATTAGGGGCATAGATGTAAATGTCCCAACTCTAAACCTTCAAATAAACATTCTGTTTTGCATGCTCGAATAGCTCATATGTCAACTAGAGCTGCCCTTATCTTCCGTGTTAGGCGGGTTATTCTCAAGAGGAGTGGACTCCGCTCCTCACTCACGAGAAAAAGGCTGGTATCCGGGATGCCCAGTCCCATGCTTCGTGCAAACTAAATCAAAATAACTGCAAACATAACTCACCTTGGGACCCGTTGAATGTTGGAGGCACTCATTGTTTCGAGCAAGCCATGGATTGATGCTTGTGGAGGAAGGGGAGTATAAACTTTACCATTCTGTTTGGGAACCGCCTATAATCTGTTTAGCATGGAAGATATTGTCGTCTTTTAGTTGTTATGTTGACAATGAAAGTATGCCGCTCAAAATATAATTTATCTCTATTTCAAAACCGAGCTCTGGCACCTCTACAAATCCCTGCTTCCCTCTGCGAAGGGCCTATCTATTTACTTTTATGTTGAGTCATCACCCTTCTTATTAAAAAGCACCCGCTGGAGAGCACACTGTCGTTTGCATTCATTATAATTGGTTTATATTGGGTATGACTTGACGGGATCTCTTTTACCATGAATTACAATGTTTAGTTAGTCCTTGATCTTTAAAGGTGCTCTGCATTTATGTTTTGCGGTCTCAGAAAGGGCTAGCGAGATACCATTTTGTTATATCATATTATGATTATTTTGAGAAAGTGTTGTCATCCGAGTTTTATTATTATGGCTCGCTAGCTGATTATGTTATTGATATGAGTAATTGTGAGACCTACATGTTATTGTGAGTATGGTTAGTTCATAATAATTGCTGAAACTTGAATGCTGGCTTTTCATGTTTACAACAACAAGAGCAAACAGAGTTTGTAAAAGTTTTTCTTTTTCTCTTTCAGTTTGTCAACTGAATTGCTTGAGGACAAGCAAGGGTTTAAGCTTGGGGGAGTTGATACGTCTCCGTCGTATCTACTTTTCCAAACACTTTTGCCCTTGTTTTGGACTCTAACTTGTATGATTTGAATGGAACTAACCCGGACTGACGCTGTTTTCAGCAGAATTGCTATGGTGTTGTTTTATGTGCGAAAACACAAAGTTCTCGGAATGACTGAAACTCCACGAATATCTTAGAATAAATAATAAAAATCCTCGCCAAAGATGAAGACCAGGGGGCCCACACCCTGTCCACGAGGGTGGGGGGCGCGCCCCTCCCCCATGGGCGTGCCCCCTACCTCGTGGGCCCCCTGGTGGCCCTCCGACGCCAACTCCAACTCCATATATTGGCTTTTGGGGAGAAAAAAATCAGAGAGAAGAAATCATCGCGTTTTACGATACGGAGCCGCCGCCAAGCCCTAATCTCTCTCAGGAGGGCTGATCTGGAGTCCGTTTGGGGCCCGGAGAGGGGTTTTCGTCGCTGTCGTCATCATCAACCATCCTCCATCACCAATTTCATGATGCTCACCGCCGTGCGTGAGTAATTCCATCGTAGGCTTGCTGGACGGTGATGGGTTGGATGAGATTTATCATGTAATCGAGTTAGTTTGGTTAGGGTTTGATCCCTAGTATCCACTATGTTCTGAGATTGATGTTGCTATGAATTTGCTATGCTTAATGCTTGTCACTAGGGCCCGAGTGCCATGATTTCAGATCTGAACCTATTATGTTTTCATGAATATATGTGTGTTCTTGATCCTATCTTGCAAGTCTATAGTCACCTACTATGTGTTATGATCCCGCAACCCCGAAGTGACAATAATCGGGACCACTCCCATTGATGACCATAGTTTGAGGAGTTCATATATTCACTATGTGCTAATGCTTTGTTCCGGTTCTCTATTAAAAGGAGGCCTTAATATCCCTTAGTTTCCAATAGGACCCCGCTGCCACGGGAGGGTAGGACAAAAGTTGTCATGCAAGTTCTTTTTCATAAGCACGTATGACTATATACAGAATACATGCCTACATTACATTGATGAACTGGAGCTAGTTCTGTGTCACCCTATGTTATGAATGTTACATGACGAACCGCATCCGGCATAATTATCCATCGCTAATCCGGGTCCTACGAGTTTTCCATATACTGGTTCTCGCTTATTTACTTTTCCGTTGCTACTATTACAATCACTACAAAATACCAAAAAACATTACTTTTGCTGTCTTTACTTTTGTTACCGTTACCACCACTATCATATTACTTTGCTACTAAACACTTTGCTGCAGATACTAAGTTTCCAAGTGTGGTTGAATTGACAACTCAGCTGCTAATACTTGAGAATATTCTTTGGCTCCCCTTGTGTCGAATCAATAAATTTTTGTTGAATACTGTACCCTCAAAAACTGTTGCGATCCCCTATACTTGTGGGTTATCAGATGACCTAAGGTTTATCAATCCATGGGAGGCGTAGGATGAAGATGGTCTCTCTAAAACAACCCTGCAACCAAATAACAAAGAGTCTCTTGTGTCCCCAACATACCCAATACAATGGTAAATTGTATAGGTGCACTATTTCGGCGAAGAGATGGTGATACAAGTGCAATGTGGATGGTAGATATTGGTTTTTGTAATCTGAAAATATAAAAACAGCAAGGTAACTAGTAGCAAAAGTGAAACAAGGCCTAGGGTTCATACTTTCACTAGTGCAAGTTCTCTCAACAATAATAACATAACTGGATCATATAACTATCCCTCAACATTCAACAAAGAGTCACACCAAAGTCACTAATAGAGGAGAACAAACGAAGAGATTATTGTGGGATACGAAACTACCTCAAAGTTATTCTTTCTAATTGATCTATTCAAGAGTCCGTAGTAAAATAACATGAAGCTATTCTTTCCGTTCGATCTATCCTAGAGTTTGTACTAGAATAACACCTTAAGACACAAATCAACCAAAACCCTAATGTCACCTAGATACTCCAATGTCACCTCAAGTATCCGTGGGTATGATTGTACAATATGCATCACATAATCTCAGATTCATCTATTCAACCAACACAAAGAACTTCAAAGAGTGCCCCAAAGTTTCTACCGGAGAGTCAGGATGAAAACGTGTGCCAACCCCTATGCATAAGTTCACAAGGTCACTGAACCCGCAAGTTGATCACCAAAACATACATCAAGTAGATCACATGAATATCCCATTGTCACCACAGATAAGCACATGCAAGACATACATCAAGTGTTCTCAAATCCTTAAAGACTCAATCCCATAAGATAACTTCAAAGGGAAAACTCAATCCATTACAAGAAGATAGAAGGGGAGAAACATCATAAGATCCAACTATAATAGCAAGGCTCGTGATACATCAAGATCGTGCCAAATCAAGAACGCGTGCGAGAGTGAGAGATCAAACACATAGCTACTGGTACATACCCTCAGCCTCGAGGGTGAACTACTCCCTCCTCATCATAGAGAGCACCAGGATGATGAAGATGGCCACCAGTGATGGATCCCCCCTCCGGCAGGGTGCAGGAACAGGGTTGCGATTGGTTTTTGATGGCTACATAGGCTTGCGGCGGCGGAACTCCCGATCTAGGTTTCTTTCTGGGGGTTTATGTATTTATAGGAATTTTTGGCGTCGGTCTCACGTCAGGGGGGTCTCCGAGTCGTCCACGAGGCAGGGGAGCGCGCCTAGGGGGTTAAGGCACGCCCTCCACCCTTGTGGATGGCTCGGTACTCTTCTGGCCCAACTCTTTTACTCCAGGGGCTTCTTTTGGTCCACAAAAAATCGTCAGGAATTGGCACATCAATTGGACTCCGTTTGGTATTCCTTTTCTGTAAAACTCAAAAACAAGGAAAATACAGAAATTGGCACTGGGCTCTAGGTTAATAGGTTAGTCCCAAAAATCATATAAAATAGCATATAAATGCATATAAAACATCCAAGATGGATAATATAATAGCATGGAACAATCAAAAATTATAGATACCTTGGAGACGTATCAAGCATCCCCAAGCTTAATTCATGCTCATCCTAGAGTAGGTAAATGATAAAAAACAGAATTTTTGATCTGGAATGCTACCTAACATAATTATCAATGTAATTTTCTTTATTGTGGCATGAATGTTCAGATCCGAAAGATTCAGGACAAAAGTTTAATATTGACATAAAAATAATAATACTTCAAGCATACTAACAAAGTAATCATGTGTTCTCAAAATAACATGGCCAAAGAAAGTTCATCCCTACAAAATCATATAGTTTGGCTATGCTCCATCTTTGTCACACAAAATATTCAAATCATGCACAACCTCGATTTCAGCCAAGCAATTGTTTCATACTTTAGTATTTAAAACTTTTTCAACTTTCACGCAATACATGAGCATGAGCCATGGACATAACACTATAGGTGGAATAGAGTGGTGGTTGTGGAGAAGACAAAAAGGAGGAAGATGGTCTCACATCAACTAGGCGTATCAATGGGATATGGAGATGCCATCAGTAGATATCTATGTGAGTGAGTAAGGATTGCCATGCAACGGATGCACTAGAGCTATAAATGTATGAAAGCTCAAAAAGAAAACTAAGTGGGTGTGCATCCAACTTGCTTGCTCATGAAGACCTAGGGCATTTGAGGAAGTCCATCGTTGGAATATACAAGCCAAGTTCTATAATGAAAAATTCCCACTAGTATATGAAAGTGACAAAATAAGAGACTCTCTATAATGAAGATCATGGTGCTACTTTGAAGCACAAGTGTGGAAAAAGGATAGTAGCATTGTCCCTTCTCTCTTTTTCTCTCATTTTTTTAGAGACTCACCCTTTTTTGGAGACTCTTTCTCTTTTTTTTTATTTCCTCACACGGGACAATGCTCTAATAATGAAGATCATCACACTTCTATGTATTTACAACTCAAGAATTACAACTCAATACCTAGAACAAAATGTGAATCTACATGAATGCCTCCGACGGTGTACCGGGATGTGCAATGAATCAAGAATGCCGTGTATGAAAAAATATGAATGGTGGCTTTGCCACAATACGATGTCAACTACATGATCATGTAAAGCAATATGACGATGATGAAACGTGTCATTATAAACGGAACGGTGGAAAGTTGCATGGCAATATATCTCGGAATGGCTATGGAAATGCCATAATAGGTAGGTATGGTGGCTGTCTTGAGGAAGATATAAGGAGGCTCATGTGTGATAGAGTGTATCATATCACGGGGTTTGGATGCACCGGCGAAGTTTGCACCAACTTCTCGAGGTGAGAAAGGGCAATGCACGGTACCGAAGAGGCTAGCAATGATGGAAGGGTGAGAGTGCGTATAATCCATGGACTCAACATTAGTCATAAAGAACTCACATACTTATTGCAAAAATCTACAAGTCATCAAAACAAAATACTACACGCATACCCCTAGGGGAAGGGTTGGTAGGAGTTAACCATCGCGCGATCCTGACCTCCACACATAAGGAAGACAATCAAAGAAACACCTCATGCTTCAAATTTGTTACACAACATTTACCATACGTGCATGCTACTGGACTTGCAAACCTCAACAAGTATTTCTCAAATTCACAATTACTCTACTAGCGTGACTCTAATATCACCATCCTCATATCTCAAAAGAATCATAAGGAATCAAACTTCTCATAGTATTCAATGCACTTTATATGAAAGTTTTTATTATATCCCTCTTGGGTGCCCATCATATTAGGACTAAATTCATAACCAAATCAAATTACCATGCTGTTCTAAAAGACTCAAAATAATATAAGTGAAGCACTAGAGCAAATGACAAACTACTCCGAAAGATATAAGGGAAGATCAATGAGTAGTAGAACAATTATGTAACTATGTGAAGACTCTCTAACATTTAAGAATTTCAGATCTTGGGATATTATTCAAACAGCAAGCAAAACAAAATAAAATGACATGATGCTCCAAGCAAAACACATATCATGTGGTGAATAAAAATATAGCTCCAAGTAAAGTTACCGATGGAAGACGAAAGAGGGGATGCCATCTGGGGCATCCCCAAGCTTAGGCTCTTGGTTGTCCTTGAATATTACCTTGGGGTACCTTGGGCATCCCCAAGCTTAGGCTCTTTCCACTCCTTATTCCATAGTCCATCGATTCTTTACCCAAAACTTGAAAACTTCACAACACAAAACTCAACAGGAAACTCGTAAGCTCCGTTAGTATAAGAAAATAAATCACCACTTTTGGTACAGTTGTGAAATCATTCCAAATTCATATTGGTGTAATATCTACAGTATTAAAAATTCTCTACGGTTCATAACCTCCAATACTACTCATAGATTCCTTAAAATAAGCAAACAACACATAGAAAACAGAATCTGTCAAAAACAGAACAGTCTGTAGTAATTTGTAACTATCGAATATTTATGTAGCTCAAGAAATCCTACCAAATTAGAAAAACCTGCGCCATTTGTGTACCAATCCATAGAAAAAAGAATCAGATCAAAATCACATTTCTGTGAATTATCAGAACTAATTTACTGGGCGCAAAAGTTTCTGATTTTCAGCAGGATCAACACAATTATCACCGTAAGCTATCCTAAAGGTCTTACTTGGCACTTTATTGAAACAAAAGATATAAAACATTATTACTACAGTATCATAATCATGTGAACGCACAAAAACAGTAAGGGTAAATATTGGGTTGTCTCCCAACAAGAGCTTTTCTCGTTAACTAGTAACTGCTCAATTGGCTAGCGAGTAGGGGATTAATAGGCTAATCGGCAAGTTAATCGGCCATTTAATCAATTAATCGGATGATTTATTGGTTTATCGGCTACTCGGTGACACTAGGACTAGAGGTTAATCGGCAAGTTAACTGGTTAATCGGACAAATTCTTGAATAGGGCTTTTCTTTAATGTCTTTTTAGCTAGTCATGATGATTTCAATGCTGCTCGCATAAAAGATACGAATTGAAACATAAAGACAGCATCATGAAGAATATAACTAGCACATTTAATTATAACTCACTTCCTATGCATAGGAATTTTGTGAGCAAACAACTTATGCGAACAATAATTAACTAGCATAGGAAGGCAAAGCAAGCATAACTTCAAGATTTTAAGTACATAGAGAGGAAACTTTATATTATTGCAATTCCTACAAGTATATGTTCCTCCCTCATGATAATTTTCAGTAGTATCATGAATGAATTCAACAATATAACCACAAATAAAGCATTATTTTCATGATCCCCAAGCATATAAATTTTATTACTCTCCACATAAGCAAATTTCTTCTCATGAATAGTAGTGGGAGCAAACTCAACAAAATAACTATCATGTGAGGCATAATCCAATTGAAAATTAAAATCATGATGACAAGTTTCATGGTTTCATTAATCTTTATAGCATACATGTCATCACAACAATCATCATAGATACCAACTTTGTTCTCATAATCAATTGAAACCTCTTCTGAAATAGTGGATTCATCACTAAATAAAGTCATGACCTCTCCAAATCCACTTTCATAATTATCACAAGATGATTCAACACCCTCCAAAATAGTGGTTACATTACTTACTAACATTGACACTCTTCCAAACCCACTTTCATCAATATAATCATCATAAATAGGAGGCATGCTATCATCAAAATAAATTTGCTCACCAAAACTTGGGGGACAAAAAATATCATCTTCATCAAACATAGCATCCCCAAGCTTGTGGCTTTGCATATCATTAGCATCATGGATATTCAAGGAATTCATACTAACAACATTGCAATCATGCTCATCATTCAAAATTTTAGTGCCAAACATTTTAATGCATTCTTTTTCTAACACTTGAGCACAATTTTCCTTTCCATCATTTTCATGAAAGACATAAAAAAGATGAAGCATATGTGGCACCCTCAATTCCATTTTTTTGTAGTTTTCTTTTATATAATAAATTAGTGATAAACAAGAAACAAAAAGATTCGATTGTAAGATCTAAAGATATAACTTCAAGCACTCATCTCCCTGACAACGGCGCCAAAAAAGAGCTTAGTTGACGGGGTGTTAGTGCCGCTTACCTAGCCTCCCCGGCAATGACGCCAGAAAAGAGCTTGATGTCTACTATGCAACTTTCTTCTTGTAGACGTTGTTGGGCCTCCAAGTGCAGAGGTCTGTAGGATAGTAGCAAATTTCCCTCAAGTGGATGACCTAAGGTTTATCAATCCGTGGGAGGCATAGGATGAAGATGGTCTCTCTCAAACAACCCTGCAACCAAATATCAATGAGTCTCTTGTGTCCCCAACACACCCAATACAATGATAAATTGTATATGTGCACTAGTGCGGCGAAGAGATGGTGATACAAGTGCAATATGGATGGTAGATATAGGTTTTTGTAATCTGAAAATATAAAAACAGCAAGGTAACTAGTAGCAAACGTGAGCATAAACGGTATTGCAATGCTTCAAAACAAGGCCTAGGGTTCATACTTTCACTAGTGAAAGTTCTCTAGACAATAATAACATAATTGGATCATATACCTATCCCTCAACATGCAACAAAGAGTCACTCCAAAGTCACTAATAGCGGAGAACAAACGAAGAGATTATTGTAGGGTATGAAACCACCTCAAAGTTATTCTTTCTGATCGATCTATTCAAGAGTCCGTAGTAAAATAACACAAAGCTATTCGTTCCGTTCAATCTATCCTAGAGTTCGTACTAGAATAACACCTTAAGACACAAATCAACCAAAACCCTAATGTCACCTAGATACTCCAATGTCACCTCAAGTATCCGTGGGTATGATTATACGATATGCATCACACAATCTCAGATTCATCTATTCAACCAACACAAAGAACTTCAAAGAGTGCCCCAAAGTTTCTACCGGAGAGTCAAGATGAAAACGTGTGCCAACCCCTATGCATAAGTTCACAAGGTCACTGAACCCGCAAGTTGATCACCAAAACATACATCAAGTAGATCGTGTGAATATCCCATTGTCACCATAGATAAGCACATGCAAGACATACATCAAGTGTTCTCAAATCCTTAAAGACTCAATCCGATAAGATAACTTCAAAGGGAAAACTCAATCCATTACAAGAAGATAGAAGGGGAAAAACATCATAAGATCCAACTATAATAGCAAAGCTCGTGATACATCAATATCGTGCCAAATCAAGAACACGAGAGAGAGAGAGAGATCAAACACATAGTTACTGGTACATACCCTCGGCCCCGAGGGTGAACTAATCCCTCCTCGTCATAGAGAGCGCCAAGATGATGAAGATGGCCATTGGTGATGGATCCCCCTTTGGAAGGGTTTCGGAACAGGGTCCCAATTTGTTTTTGGTGGCTACAGAGGCTTGCCGCGGCGAAACTCCCGATCTAGGTTTCTTTCTGGGGTTTTTTGTATTTATAGGAATTTTTGGCGTCGATCTCACGTCAGGGGGGGGTCTCCGAGTTGTCCACGAGGCAGGGGAGCGCCCCAGGGGGATAGGGCGCGCCCTCTACCCTCGTGGATGGCTTGGGACTCTTTTGGCCCAACTCTTTTACTCCGGGGGCTTCTTTTGGTCCACAAAAAATTGTCAAAAATTGGCACATCAATTGGACTCCGTTTGGTATTCCTTTTCTGTAAAACTCAAAAACAAGGAAAAACCAAAAACTAGCACTAGGCTCTAGGTTAATAGGTTAGTCCCAAAAATCATATAAAATAGCATATAAATGCATATAAAACATCCAAGATGGATAATATAATAGCATGGAACAATAAAAAATTATAGATACCTTGGAGACATATCAGGGACGTGGACCCACCTCATGAGGGCAACTTCGGCGGCCTACTCCGGCGAGAGCACGGCCGCAGCCGCCAGGCGCGTGCTAACAAGCTTCGTGAGGGCAACCACATTCTGTGTCCGGGCGGCCAAGGCAGCCCAAACGGCCGCTGTTGCTTCTGAGGCGACGGCAACAACATCAGCCTCGGGGATAACAACTAGCGAGAGCGGCACAACAATTGTCCGTCCTGCAGCGATGGCCTTAGCCCTGCTGGAGGCCACCCACTACCATTTCGAGGCCGTCCACGCCCAGCTCGTGGCGGTCACCACACAAATTGAACGAAGCTTCTCCGACAACGGTCAGCAACGCACGACCGAAGAGCTGGCAATCGTCGAGAGAGTTCGAGCAGTCGTTCGTTCCTGCACGGCATACCTTCCCACGACGGAGCCCGCTAGAGCCCAGATCGCGGCCGCCCACGCCCAGCTCGTGGCGGCCTATTCCAAAGATATGGCGGACACGGATGTCGAGATGCTTGCCGAGTTTGGTGCAATTGATACCATGGAGCCCCTTCCCCAGGAGACCGTCAGGCGCGAGCTGGACATGGAGGCGGCGGAGGAGGTCAACGAGCACCAACCTTAGTAGTACTCTTTGTTTTGTTTAATTAAGAGCGCCAATCTTTAATTTCTTAGAGTAATGTTTAGGTCAACTAGCTCTGTTTAATTGCTGAACTTTCTCGATTAAGAAGTTAGTCTCCTTTGTGTACCCAAATTATGCAATGATGTGGATGACCACTGTAACCAGGGAAATTTGAACCAAATTTTTTGACGTTCAAACTCAACACACACGAGTTAAGCTATCTGAGTCATTTGTGATGTTCACATATCGTACACAGTTCTGAATAAGGGACCGTGTCTGATGACACTTTGCGCACCAATTTTTTGGCTGAAGCGATTCCAAATTTTTGGCTTCCGCGAAAATATCTACCTCCCCGCCCCCTCCCGGCCTCCCACTTACCAAAAGCCACACTTCCCCTTTTTTGCCTTCCTTTCCAAGTTGAAACCTTCACTCTTTGCTTGCAGCGCCACCGCCTCCTTGCCGGTGACCCTCCTTCACGCTCCCGGGCCTCGTCTATTGGATATGGTGCGATCTATGATGTCTCTTACCGATTTACCGCTATCATTTTGGGGATACGCTCTAGAGACAGCTACATTCACTTTAAATAGGGCTCCGTCTAAATCCGTTGAGACGACACCGTATGAATTATGGTTTGGGAAGAAACCTAAGCTGTCGTTTCTAAAAGTTTGGGGATGCGATCCTTATGTCAAGAAACTTCAACCTGAAAAGCTCGAACCCAAGTCGGAAAAATGCGTCTTCATAGGATACCCTAAGGAAACCATTGGGTATACCTTCTACCTTAGATCCGAAGGCAAGATCTTTGTTGCCAAGAACGGATCCTTTCTGGAAAAAGAGTTTCTCTCGAAAGGAGTAAGTGGGAGGAAAGTAGAACTCGATGAAGTACTACCTCTTGAGCCGGAAAGTAGTGCAGCTCAGGAAAATGTTCCTGTGATGCCTACACCAAGTAGAGAGGAAATTAATGATGATGATCAAGGTACTTCGGATCAAGTTGCTACTGAACTTTGTAGGTCCACAAGGACACGTTCCACACCAGAGTGGTATGGCAACCCTGTCCTGGAAATCATGTTGTTAGACAACGGTGAACCTTCGAACTATGAAGAAGCGATGGCGGGCCTAGATTCCAACAAATGGCTTGAAGCCATGCTATCCGAGATAGAATCCATGTATGAAAAAAAAGTATGGACTTTGACAGACTTGCCTGATGATCGACGAGCGATAGAAAACAAATGGATCTTTAAAAGGAAGACAGACGCGGATGGTAATGTTACCATCTATAAAGCTCGACTTGTCACTAAGGTTATCGGCAAGTTCAAGGGGTTGACTACAATGATACTTTCTCTCCCGTAGCAAAGCTGAAGTCTGTCCGAATCATGTTAGCAATTGCCGCATACTATGATTATGAGATATGGCAGATGGACGTCAAAACGGCATTCCTTAACGGCCATCTTAAGGAAGAACTACATATGATGCAGCCGGAGGGTTTTGTCGATCCTAAGAATGCTAACAAGGTATGCAAGCTCCAGTGATCCATTTATGGGCTGGTGCAAGCATCTCAGAGTTGGAACATTCGCTTTGATGAGATGATCAAAGCGTTTGGCTTTATGCAGACTTATGGAGAAGCCTGCGTTTACAAGAAAGTGAGTGGGAGCTCTGTAGCATTTCTCATATTATATGTAGATGACATACTTTTGATGGGAAATGATATAGAACTTTTGGACAACATTAAGGCCTACTTGAATAAGTGTTTTTCAATGAAGGACCTTGGAGAAGTCACACATATTAGGCATCAAGATCTATAGGGATAGATCGAGACGCCTCATAGGTCTTTCACAAAGCACATACCTTGATAAGATATTGAAGAAGTTCAAAATGGATCAGTCCAAGAAAGGGTTCTTGCTCAGACAGCAAGGTGTGAGATTGAGCTCGGCTCAATGCCCGACCACAGCAGAAGATAAAGAAGAGATGAGTGTCATCCCTATGCTTCAGCCATAGGATCTATTATGTATGCCATGCTGTGTACCAGACCTAACGTAAACCTTGCCGTAAGTTTGGTAGGAAGGTACCAAAGTAATCCCGGCAAGGAACACTGGACAACGGTCAAGAATATCCTGAAGTACCTGAAAAGGACAAAGGATATGTTTCTCGTCTATGGAGGTGACGAAGAGCTCGTCGTAAAGGGTTACGTTGATGCTAGCTTCGACACAGATCTGGATGACTCTAAGTCACAAACCAGATACGTGTATATGTTGAATCGTGGAGCAGTAAGCTGGTGCAGTTTCAAGCAGAGCGTCGTGGCGGGATCTACATGTGAAGCAATATGGATGAAGGAGTTCATCACCGACCTAGGAGTCATACCCAATGCGTCGGGGCCAATCACTCTCTTCTGTGACAACACTGGAGCTATTGCCCTTGCCAAGGAGCCCAGGTTTCACAAGAAGACCAGGCACATCAAGCGTCGTTTCAACTCCATCCGTGAAAATGTTCAAGATGGAGACATAGATATTTGCAAAGTACATACGGATCTGAATGTCGCAGATCCATTGACTAAACCTCTTCCGCGAGCAAAACATGATCAACACCAGAACTCTATGGGTGTTCGATTCATCACAATGTAACTAGATTATTGACTCTAGTGCAAGTGGGAGACTGTTGGAAATATGCCCTAGAGGCAATAATAAAAGGATTATTATTATATTTCCTTGTTCATGATAATTGTCTTTTATTCATGCTATAATTGTATTATCCGGAAATCGTAATACATGTGTGAATACATAGACCACAATATGTCCCTAGTGAGCCTCTAGTTGACTAGCTCGTTGATCAACAAATAGTCATGGTTTCCTGACTATGGACATTGGATGTCATTGATAACGGGATCACATCATTAGGAGAATGATGTGATGGACAAGACCCAATCCTAAGCATAGCACAAGATCGTAGTTCGCTTTTGCTAGAGCTTTTCCAATGTCAAGTATCTTTTCCTTAGACCATGAGATCGTGTAACTCCGGATACCGTAGGAGTGCTTTGGGTGTACCAAACGTCACAACGTAACTGGGCGATTATAAAGGTGCACTACAGGTATCTCCGAAAGTGTCTGCGGGTTGACACTAATCGAGATGGATTTGTCACTCCGTATGACGGAGAGGTATCTCTGGGCCCACTCGGTAATGCATCATCATAATGAGCTCAAAGTGACCAAGTGTCTGGTCACGGGATCATGCATTACGGTACGAGTAAAGTGACTTGCCAGTAATGAGATTGAACGAGGTATTGGGATACCCACGATCGAATCTCGGGCAAGTAACGTACCGATTGACAAAGGGAATTATATACGGGGTTGTTTGAATCCTCGACATCGTGGTTCATCCGATGAGATCATCGAGGAGCATGTGGGAACCAACATGGGTATCCAGATCCCGCTGTTGGTTATTGTCCGGAGATCCGTCTCGGTCATGTCTACATGTCTCCCAAACCCGTAGGGTCTACACACTTAAGGTTCGGTGACACTAGGGTTGTAGAGATATGAGTATGCAGCAAACCGAAAGTTGTTCGGAGTCCCGGATGAGATCCCGGACGCCATGAGGAGTTCCGGAATGGTCCGAAGGTAAAGAATTATATATGGGAAGTCGAGTTTCGGCCATCGGGAAAGTTTCGGGGGTCACCGGTATTGTACCGGGACCACCGGAAGGGTCCTGGAGGACCACCGGGTGGAGCCACCCATCCCGGAGGGCCCCATGGGCTGAAGTGGGAGGGGAACCAGCCCCTGGTGGGCTGGTGCGCCCCCTCTGCGCCTAGGGTTGGGAACCCTAGGGGAGGGGGCGCCTCCACTTGCCTTGGGGCCACTCCACCCCCCTGGCCGCCGCCCCCCTTGGGAGATCCCATCTCCAGGGCCGGCGCCCCCCGGGGTCAGCCGCACCCTGACATCTAGCGCCTCCCTCCCCCGTTGCTACACCTCCTCCTCCCGTAGTCGCTTGGCGAAGCCCTGCCGGAACCCTGCTGCATCCACCACCACGCCGTCGTGCTGTTGGATCTTCATCAACCTCTCCTTCCCCCTTGCTGGATCAAGAAGGAGGAGACGTCACGCTGACTGTACATGTATTGAACACGGAGGTGCTGTCCGTTCGGTGCTAGGATCTTCGGTGATTTGGATCACGACGAGTACGACTCCCTCAACCCCGTTCTCTTGAACGCTTCCGCTCGCGATCTACAAGGGTATGTAGATGCACTCCCCTCTCTCGTTGCTAGATGAACTCATAGATTGATCTTGGTGAATGTAGGAAATTTTTTATTTTATGCAACATTCCCCAACACAACGCACGGGCATCTTGCTAGTAAGAATGAAAACGAACGACAAAAAAATATTTGGACGGTGGTTCGAAGTCATGACCGCGGGCACAACGTACAAGGTGGCCTTGTATTGGTATGCTGAGCCGTCTGTTTTAACACACAAGAGCTGGTGTGGTGATTATACACACACGCACGCATGCACACGAACTGCATCCACGCAACACTCTCACAAACACATGCACACACGCACGTACGCAACACTCACACGTACATACGCATCCACGCATGCACGCAACACTCACACGCACACACGCACGCATGCATGCACACACCAGTACACCACACGACCAACACACACTCTCACGCTCAAGTGCTCAACCTACACGTGTATGCGCACATATCAGGCCCTGACAGACACATACACAACCAGGTGATTCCCGCGCACGGGTTGGAGCCTTGTCGCGTCTACGTAAATTTGTGTTTATCTGACCTTTTCGCTATGCGAACTGACATGTGGGACCCACAAGGAACATTGTCAATTTAACTAGTCAACATGGCACCACGCAGACTATTTGGCCGGTCAACAGAGTGCAATCCGATGCTGAACCGTGAGCAAGCAACCATATAATCACCGCAAAACGTATATAGTGACCGTAATCTGCTTATTCTGAAGTTCGGTGACCGTATTACGCTTTTCTCTCTGTAGGCCCTCCAAAACTACATCTCTACATGTTCTCGCATGTTACAGCACTACTACTACACTCTAACACAATAAATCATATGTGTTTTTAGTTTTACTAGATATCATATTGTTACTTATAATTATTCAGTTTGCATACATTAAAATTGCCTTTGAAATGTATGGCCAATATCATCTACACAAGGAAAAATCCCGCCCTTTCCTGCTTAATCGGGTTTGTATCGATGGATCGTGCGAAACAGCAAAACTATAGTACTATACAAGACAAGTGACAGTTCACTGGGCCATCGTGTCGCCTACTCCTCCGTCAGAAGAGTGGGCGCCGCTTTCATAAATCTTCTAGTCCTTTCGCGACATGTGGGACATCAAGCTACCGAGTCCACGTGCCATACCGGAATACAAGCAGAGCAGCCGGGTGAAGCACCCTCCATGGCGCCGCCGTAGTAATGAGCAATGAGGCGTCAAATCACAAAGCTGCACCTTTCCCACAGTTAAGTTGGAGGGATGAAGTAATAATGCTAAAAAAAGAAGTTGGAGGGACGAAGCAACCATCATTTCACTCATTGCTGAATCCGCTTCTCCCTCATCTTCTTCAACTTAACCACGTGTTGCTTCTGCCGTTGTTCTGCCTCATGTGGGATGTGGATCGGCTTTGTAAAGCACTGACACATGGGACCGCATGTTAGCAAACCGCCAGGACAACATCCTCCGAAAATAAGAAACCTCCCCCGCCATCCGTGCAGCAAAATCACCTCCTTTTTCTAATCTTGATTCTATAATTTTTTAGATCAATATAATTGAGATTTGTATAGATAGCACAGAGGACCAAAACCAAGTGGTACGGTTAAGGGCATCCACAATGTGTAGCCAAATGTGAAAATAGCTTTTGGCATCGTGGGAACCATTGTGGACGGTGTTGCCAAAGCCAAAAAGATGGAACCGAAGCTCCCTAATTGATTGATTGAAGGTATAGAAAAATGCAATGTCTCTCCTCTTTCTCCCATGCTTGGACGCATGTACTAGTAGTACAATATAGAGCACAGAGTCTACTCCCCTGTCCCTTCTATCACAAATCACAAAGCAGCAAGGCGTCAAATCACAAAAGCACGGACGAAGCAACCATCATTTCACTCTTCGCTGACTCCGCTTCTCCATCATATTCTTCGAGAAACCATCTCACCCCACTAGTACTCCTAGTAGTACTAGTCCTTTGGTTCAACGGACTTCCTGGATGCAAATAAGGCGGTTGGCTCAGCTTGCAGGCGGCACTTGCGAACGACTTACCGTGGTCTCCCTCAATGGTGTT
This sequence comes from Aegilops speltoides, assembly GCA_021437245.1. NCBI lineage: Eukaryota > Viridiplantae > Streptophyta > Magnoliopsida > Poales > Poaceae > Aegilops > Aegilops speltoides. The sequence continues at coordinate 100,346,750 of CM038141.1, read as the reverse complement.
CTCCGTCGAACGCACTTCGCCAAACCAGAAAAAAAAGATATCATCGATGTCACTGATGACCCACAAGTGTAGGGGATCTATCGTAGTCTTTTTGATAAGTAAGAGTGTCGAACCCAACGAGGAGCAGAAGGAAATGATAAGCAGTTTTCAGTAAGGTTTTCTGCAAGCACTGAAATTGTAGGTGATAGATAGTTTTATGATAAGATAAATAGTAATGAGTAACAAGTAAATAAAGTAAATAAGGTGCAGCAAGGTGTCCCAATCCTTTATGTAGCAAAGGATAAGCCTGGACAATTTCTAATAATGAGAAAGGAGCTCCCGAGGACACATTGGGAATTATCGTGAAGCTAGTTTTCATCACGCTCATATGATTCGCATTCGGTACTTTGATAATTTGATATGTGGGTGGACCGGTGCTTGGGTACTGCCCTTACTTGGACAAGCATCCCACTTATGATTAACCCCCATTGCAAGAATCCGCAACTACAACAAAAGTATTAAGGTAACACTACTAGGAAAAGGGCTATAGATAGGATTGACACTAGTGGCACACCAGGGATGTAGTACGCCACTACTATATACTAATGGCGCACTTGTTGGTGATGCGCCATTAGTGTGGAAGACACTAATGGCGCACCAGACAGAAGGTGCACCACTAGTGACAATTTTTTTTTCATTTTTACATACATACTAATGGCGCATCCGACCGGAGTGCACCATTACTAGTTCTAACTAGTAATGGCGCACCAGACAAGGAGTGCGCCAGTACTGAATTTTTTTTATTCTTTTTTTGCAAAACTAGTAATGGCGCACTACTACGCGGTGCGCCATTAGTATATATATATTTTGCACTACTACACGACTATCTCGATTACGGATATCTCGCGGGGCAGGTAGTCCACGGATTTTCTGGATGCGTAAGGTGCATGGATGACACAACGTATCGCCAGCTAGATAGAGATCCCGGGTCTTCGAAAACCGTGTTCATGGAACATCGACGTCCCCCTCGCCGCTGAAGATCAACCGCACCCTCCCCCGCTCCACCGCCGCCGACGATCAACCGCACCCTCCCCGCTCCACCGGCCGCCGCCGCCGACCCCCGGCCCGCACCCTCCCCCACTCCACCGTCGCCGATGACCCACCGCACCCTCCACTCCACCTTTTTCATATTCATAAATATTTTGAAATAACAAATTTGAACATATTTTTTAAAAAATTATTACCGTTTTTATAAAGAAATATTACTGTTATGATTTAAACAAGTTTGAACATATTTAAGCACAAATAAATATCAAACAACATTTTATACAATCGAGAAATGATCCGGTCCCCCACTCCACCGTCGCCGATGACCCATCGCACCCTCCCCCGCTCCACCGGCCGTCGCCGCCGACCCCATCCCGCACCCTCCCCCCACTCCACCGTCGCCGATGACCCACCGCACCCTCCACTCCACCTTTTTCATATTCATAAATATTTTCAAATAACAAATTTGAACATATTTTTTAAAAAAATTATTACTGTTTTTATAAAAAAATATTACTGTTATGATTTAAACAAGTTTGAACATATTTAAACACAAATAAATATCAAACAACATTTTAAATGCATAAAAATAAAAATTAGGGAGCCTGGGAATCGAACCCAGGACCTCCCAGTGTGTGTGCTGCGTGCTGACCAGTCAAGCTAGTGGGCGGATTCTAATGTAGATGTTGGGTTAGGTGGAATATAACCTGAGGGCTCGAACTGTAATAAAAAACATTCTAATGGGGCACCGCCGCTGGGTGCGCCATTAGTAAGCTTCCCTCCCTTCCTCCCCACTCCACCTAATTTGCCCCTCCGCCCAATCAGACGCCGCCCGCTCTGCACGCCCATCCGTCCCCTCCGTCCCCGCCGCCGCCTGCACCCCCGCTGAATCCACCCCACCGACCCCCCGCCCCAAGCCCCCCACTGCAGCTCCCGCCGCCGCCCGCGCCCCAAGCCCCCCACCACTGCAGCTCCCCCGCGCCGCCGCCCCCACGCCCCGAGCCGGAGGAGGAGGACCAGGAGGAGGACGAGGAGGAGGAGGAGGAGGAGACGACGACTGCCTCTACCTTAGCTCAGCTCTGCTGCGGCGTGGTCTTGTGCCGGCCCCGAGCCCTAGGGATCCGGCACGACCGCGACTTCCTCTGGGTCCAAGGCGGCCGGCCGGCGCCGTGTACGCCCTCGACTGCAGGTGAGCCTCTCCCCTCCACTTCCTTCTTCTTCTTCTTCCTCTTGCCCTCAACCTTTGCTCTGAGTCTCGACCACTGTGCAGGGCCCGTCCATCTCCGGCGAGCCCACCACAACGTTTGACAGGAAGCACCACCGTCGTCGCCGAGCCACTCCACCGGCAGCCACCATCCTCGCGTGCTTCCTCCTCGAGCAGGCCTCCCCGCAAGCGTCACCGAGCACCAAGCCGCGGGTCTGCCCCCTCCACACGCCCCTGAAGCAGCAAACCCTCAGCCCTCCTCTCCAGTGAGCAGATCTGCATCCTCAACATCTTTTCCCTGGACATACCTGCCTCTTGTAATTCAAGTGACAGCCTGACAGGTGATATTTTGTTGCAATTTCTGTGTTTTTTTGTTCTGAATGTGCAGCTACGCAATGTGTAGAAGTGGTACAGGCCTGTAGTTAGAAAAAATCATCAATTTTTAAATGCTTTGATCTAATAACAACGAAAAAACCATGAGCCAGTCACGTTTGAATTCTTTGGTTACTAGCAACTAGCATTGCTAGATGAGTTCTTCTGCTATCTTGTGATAATTTTAGTAGATTATAGCTTGCTTCAGTTTGTCATCATAAGTTGGTTAATTCGATATGCAGTTAACTTGATCATAGTTAGTTTACCGAATTGTTTAACAAAAGGAGATCCAAATGCAGTGTCCTTCACTATATACTAATCTTTGTATGCCCAGCACATTGATGCATCAGCCCTGTAAGAAGCATCAGGGAAACAGAGGTTGGTTGTGGCAATTGTCAAATTAGCCTTGCGCTCTCCGACCAAATGTAAGATATGCAACAAATAACGGACAAATACCTAACAGTTTTCTAGAGCTAGCAAAGAGATTAAAATCTCTGTGAGATATTCATAGCCATGAAGCCCAGTAGCCTGTAGTTTACTAAACTTATAGTCCAAGATCCAATTTACATGCTATATTCTTTAGCAACATTTCTTGCTAGAACTACTATCACATGTGCACTTGGCAGGTAACACTAACTAAACCTAACGTGCAAAAAGGATCACATGTTTTAGAGCAGTATCTGCTACTACAACCTGAGGGTTTTCTTAGCTAAATTAGGCTATATTCATTTTGTGTCAGCTCCTTACTGTCCATGTTAACTTCTTTTCATGGTACCCATAGATTTGACTTTCAGTGTTGGTGATTCTGCGATTCTTTGTAGACTACTATAGTGATGAGTGTCTAGCTTTTGTAATCTACACTTCTTGCACAAGGATTTGCATGTGCCTTTGTACCATGAGTAATTTTGGGACTTGGGAATTGGTTCTTTCTTACTACAGTCTTGCTGCTATAGTATGGCTCTGTTCTTGGTGGAGGTTTCATTACTTGTTTTGTGTGGCTTAGGTTATATTTCAGTGGAATTTGTGTGATATGTTTGGCTGGACTATGCTCTTTTCACAGTTATAGTGTTGTCACTTTACAGCTTGCATGCTTGCCATACCGCACCATCGGTGTTCCGCTGTTATGATAAGTCGTTCAATTATTTGTATGGTTCATCTTTTTTCTATGATGGCAAGGGACACTTTGCTTATGCAATCGAGTTGGGTTTATCGTCAAACAATCCATTTTGACAAGGCTCATTGATGGGTACTTTTTTATTGGGTGCATTTATTTATATTATATCATATTGCTTCTATATCCGATCCACCATTGCTTGTACTAGTTTGTCAAGAATACATGTCTCAGATAGCACGAGAGCACCACAAGTTAAACACCTCAATCTATTAGTATTTGTCTGCATTTTCTCACATTCTTCTTGTATCGATCCATAGATTGCTTGTAGTGGTTTGTCCAAAATGTTGAATGATACTGTCTGGAGATGCATATATTGTTTCACCTCTTCGAGGCAAACGATTTTCCATGTTGTGATGGAGGCCTTTTTTAACACCGGGCTTTGCCACCGTTGTTTGTCTTGTAAATATTGGATGAGATTTAAGCAAGTAGCACATTGCCTTGTCCACCTGGGATAATGATTTTGTAGGTACCCCGAGAGGCCCTTGAGTTTGCCGGAATATCGATTAACTTCCGTTCCGGCAAATTCGGGTACTCCATATGTCCTATTTTCAGCAAAGGTCATGCTGAAATTTTCCGTGAATTTTAGCATGACTAAAAATAGGACATATGGGGTACTTGCGGCTAATGCCTGTTATCATGCATGTTTTATGATATGTTGTAAGGGTACTAATTGGTCTCTTCTGCTGCTTATCAGAGATGGCGGGAAGCAGCCACCGCCGCTCTGCGACATCGCAGTACGAGTTGGATGCTTCCGAGTTCTTCACTATCATACTTGGGACTTCAGTATCATCCATGATGCAGGTATATAAAACGAGAGATCTCCCCTTCACCCATCTCATTATGATATCTGTTGTTTGCTACATCACTCATTGTCCCAAACTGCAGAGGCTGCCTGACAGTTTTATGAACATGCTGATGGGTGAAGATCCGCCAAATAATGTGAAGCTGCGACAGGCCGGCAGCGGGTTTCGCAGGCAGTGGGATGTGGAGTTTGTGATCAAGGAGGGCCACATGTACTTGTCTCGTGGGTGGGAGAAGTTCTACCGTGCCTAAGACCTGCGGCTCGGGTACTTCCTTCTCTTCAGGTACGACGACGACGCCACCATGCTCGTCGTGAAGGTGTTCAACGCGACTATGTGTCGCATGCACTACGCTGACGATGATGATGCCGGTACGTTCTGCCTCTTCTTATTCCTCTACATTTGGCTTTGTCTCATATCGATTGTTAATGGTCATTGTTGCATTTGGACAGGTAATGGGAGCAGCAGCAGCGACACTGGCTACAGCCAAAGCAACATCGACTATGGCTATAGCGAAAGCAGCATCGATTCTGGCTGTAGCGAAAGCAGCAATGATTCTGGCAGCAACATAGACAACAAGAAGGATGATCCGGACTGGAGTGCGGGAGAAGAGGAGCAGAGTGGGGATGAGGAGCTGCAGGATGACGATGGGCATCAGGCTGAGGATGACCTAGCGCTGGTGGTGGCTGACCAAGGGCAAGAGATGGTGGTGGCTGACCATGGGCAAGAGATGGTGGTGGCTGACCATGGGCAAGAGATGGAGGTGGCTTAGGATGACCTAGCTATGGTCGTGCCTGAAGGTGGCCTCGCGATGGTGGTGGTGCCTGACAATGACCACGCACCGGTGGTGGCGCCGGCGATCCCACAGCTGGACGACATGACCACGCCAATTGTGGTAGAAGACTACATCCCACTGCCTCCACTGCCTCCACCGCCTCGCCGCTCTTGGCGCATCAGGCTGAGGAAGGAGAAGGAGAAGAACAATGCATGAGAACTAAACTTTGTCAGGTATGTCAGATCTCCAAAATGATATATATATACTTAGTTACCTTTGTTATCTCCAATATGCTTAGTTTCCTATAGGTTAGCTTCATTTTACCTAAGTTGGCTCTAATATGCTAACTTAGAGCTTATATGCTTAGTTTCCTATAGGTTAGCTCCAAAATAACTTGTGTTAGCACAAAATGATCAAGTTTACATAATAAGCTTATAGTCTTTTTCTTATTCTTCTTCTTTTCCAAAATGACATAGGTTAGCTTCATTTTACCTAAGTTGGCTCTAATATGCTAACTTAGAGCTCATATGCTTAGTTTCCTATAGGTTAGCTCCAAAATTACTTATGTTAGCACAAAATGATCAAGTTTACATAATAAGCTTATAGTCTTCTTCTTATTCTTCTTCTTTTCGAAAATTCTTCTTATTCTTCTTCTAGTGTTCTTCTTCTTCTAGTATTCTTCTAGTATTCTTCTTCTTCTTCTAACTTCTTGTTTATCATTTTGCAGATTTGATTTAATTCACAGAAGCTTGCATGGATGAAGTGCTTCTTTTCCATTTGTGTTTTTATTTTGTATCAATGTGAAACTTTTGTGAATTGATGGATAACGGTGTTGGATGAACAATGTGAAACTTTTGTAATATGTAATGATGGAACTATGTGTTGGCTATGTATGTATATATGATGGAACTTGTGTGTTGGCTATGATTGTTATATGGATGCTTGTTGTATATATTGTTGGGGAACGTAGCAGAAATTCAAAAATTTCCTACGTGTCACCAAGATCTATCTATGGAGAAACCAGCAACGAGGGGAAGGAGAGTGCATCTACATACCCTTGTAGATCGCTAAGCGGAAGCGTTCAAGAGAACGGGGTTGAAGGAGTTGTACTCGTCGTGATCCAAATCACCGGAGATCCTAGTGCCGAACGGACGGCACCTCCGCATTCAACACACGTACAGCCCGGTGACGTCTCCCATGCCTTGATCCAGCAAGGAGAGAGGGAGAGGTTGAGGAAGACTCCATCCAGCAGCAGCACAACGGCGTGGTGATGGTGGAGGAGCGTGGCTATCCTGCAGGGCTTCGCCAAGCACCGCGGGAGAGGGGGAGTACTTGGGAGAGGGAGGATGTGCGTAACTCGTGTGTAGCTCCCATGTGCCTCCCCACTTTATATAGGGGTGGAGGGGCTGGTATCTTGCCCTCCAAGTCCATTGGGGCGTTGGCCAAGGTGGGAGGAAAGAAATCCCATCATTTCCTTCCCCATCGATTGTTATCCCCTTTTAGGGATCTTGATCTTATCCTTCGGGATATGATCTTATTCCTTCTAAGGGGGATCTTGGTGCGCTTTGAGCAGGGGTGTGGGGCCTTTCCCCACTACCCACGTTCATGTGGGTCCCCCATGCAGGTGGGCCCCACTCCGAACCTTCTAGAACCTTCCGTACAATACCGAAAAATCCCGAACATTTTCCGGTGGCCAAAATAGGACTTCCCATATATAAATCTTTACCTCCGGACCATTCCGAACTCCTCGTGACGTCCGGGATCTCATCTGGGACTCAACAACATTCGGTAACCACATACAAACTTCCTTTATAACCCTAGCGCCATCGAACCTTATGTGTAGACCCTACGGGTTCGGGAGACATGTAGACATGACCGAGACGTTCTCCGTCAATAACCAACAGCGGATCTGGATACCCATGTTGGCTCCCACATGTTCCACGATGATCTCATCGGATGAACCACGATGTCAGGGACTCAATCGATCCCGTATACAATTCCCTTTGTCTAGCGGTATATTACTTGCCCGAGATTCGATCGTCGGTATACCGATACCTTGTTCAATCTCGTTACCGGCAAGTCTCTTTAATCGTTCCGTAACACATCATCCCGTGATCAACCCCTTGGTCACATTGTGCACATTCTGATGATGTCCTACTGAGTGGGCCCAGAGATACCTCTCCATTTACACGGAGTGACAAATCCCAGTCTCGATCCGTGTCAACCCAATAGACACTTTCGGAGATACCAGTAGTGCACCTTTATAGTCACCCATTCGTTGTGACGTTTGATACACCCAAAGCACTCCTACGGTATCCGGGAGTTACACGATCTCATGGTCTAAGGAAGAGATACTTGACATTGGAAAAGCTCTAGCAAACGAACTACACGATCTTTGTGCTATGCTTAGGATTGTCTTGTCCATCACATCATTCTCCTAATGATGTGATCCCGTTATCAACGACATCCAATGTCCATAGCCAGAAACCATGACTATCTGTTGATCACAACGAGCTAGTCAACTAGAGGCTCACTAGGGACATATTGTGGTCTATGTATTCACACGTGTATTACGATTTCCGGATAATACGCTTATAGCATGAATAAAAGACAATTATCATGAACAAGGAAATATAATAATACTTTTATTATTGCCTCTAGGGCATATTTCCAACAGACTCCCACTTGCACTAGAGTCAATAATCTAGTTCACATCGCCATGTGATTAACACTCACAGGTCACATCGCCATGTGACCAACATCATCAAATGAGTTCTGGGGTTTGATCATGTTTTGCTTGTGAGAGAGGTTTTAGTCAACGGGTCTGAACCTTTCAGATCCGTGTGTGCTTTGCAAATTTCTAGGTCATATTGTAAATGCTGCTTACACGCTCCAATTGGAGCTATTCCAAATGGTTGCTCCACTATACGTATCCGGTTTGCTACTCAGAGTCACTCGGATAGGTGTTAAAGCTTGCATCGACGTAACCCTTTACGTCGAACTCTTTATCACCTCCATAATCGAGAAACATGTCCTTATTTACTTCAAGGACAATTTTGACCGCTGTCCAATGATCCATTCCTGGATCATTCTTGTACCCCTTGACTGACTCATGGCAAGGCACACTTCCGTGCAAAGACACAAAGATAGCATACTACTGAGCCTATGTCTGAAACATAGGGGACGACCTTCGTCCTTTCTCTCTTTTCTGCCGTGGTCGAGCTTTTAAGTCTTAACTTCATACCTTACATCTCTGGCAAGAACTCCTTCTTTGACTGATCCATCTTGAACACCTTCAAGATCATGTCAAGGTACGTGCTCATTTGAAAGTACCATTAAGCGTTTTTGATCTATCCTCATAGATCTTGATGCTCAATGTTCAAGTAGCTTAATCCAGGTTTTCCATTGAAAAACACTTTTCAAATAACCCTATATGCTTTCCAGAAATTCTACATCATTTTTGATCAACAATATGTCAATAACATATACTCACGAGAAATTCTATAGTGCTCCCACTCACTTCTTTGGAAATACAAGTTTCTCATAAATTTGTATAAACCCAAAATCCTTGATCATCTTATCAAAGTACATATTCCAACTCCGAGATGCTTACTCCAGTCCTTAGAAGGATCGCTGGAGCTAGCATACCTTTTAGCATCCTTAGGATCGACAAAACTTTTCTGATTGTATCACATACAACCTTTCCTTATGAAAACTGGTAAGGAAACTCATTTTGACATCCATCTGCCAGATTTCATAAATGCAGCTAATGCTAACATGATTCCACGGACTTAAGCATCGCTACGGATGAGAAAATCTCATCGTAGTCAACTCCTTGAACTTGTGAAAAACTCTTCGCCACAAGTAGAGCTTCATAGACGGTGGCATTACCGTCCACGTCCGTCTTCTTCTTAAAGATCCATTTATCTCAATGGCTTGCCGATCATCGGGCAAGTCCACCAAAGTCCATGCTTTGTTCTGATACATGGATCCTATCTCGGATTTCATGGCTTCTAACCATTTGTTGGAATTTGGGCCCACCATTGCTTCTCCATAGCTCGTAGGTTCATCGTTGCCTAGCAACATGTCCTTCAAGACAGGATTACTGTACCACTCTGAAGCAGTACGCATCCTTGTCACCCTACGAGGTACGGTAGTGACTTGATCTGAAGTTTCATGATCACTATCATAAGCTTCTACTTCAACTAGTGTAGGTGCCACAGGAACAAATTCCTGTGCCCTGCTACACACTAGTTGTAGTGACGGTTCAATAACCATATCAAGTCTCTACCATCCTCCCACTTAACTTTTCGAGACAAACTTTTCCTCGAGAAAGGACCCGATTCAAGAAACAATCCCTATTGCTTTCGGATCTGAATTAGGAGGTATACCCAACTATTTTGGGTGTCCTATGAAGATGCATTTTATCCGCTTTGGGTTCGAGCTTATCAACCTGAAACTTTTTCACATAAGCATCGCAGCCCCAAACCTTTAAGAAATGACAGCTTAGGTTTCTCTAAACCATAGTTCATACGGTGTCATCTCAACGGAATTACGTGGTGCCCTATTTAAAGTGAATGTGGTTGTCTCTAATGCCTAACCCATAAACGATAGTGGTAATTTGATAAGAGACATCATGGTACGCACCATATCCAATAGGGTGCAACTATGATGTTCGGACACACCATCAAACTATGGTGTTCCAGGCGGTATTAATTGTGAAACAATTTCCACAATGTCTTAATTATGTGCCAAAGCTCAGAACTCAGATACTCATCTCTATGATCATATCATAGACATTTCATCCTCTTGTCACGATGATCTTCAACTTCACTCTGAAATTACTTGAACCATTCAATAATTCAGACTTGTGTTTCATCAAGTAAACATACTCTACATCTACTCGAATCATCTGTGAAGTAAGAACATAACGATATTCATCAGATGCCTCAAGACTCATTGGACTGCACACATCAAAATGTGTTACTTCCAACAAGTTGCTATCTTGTTCCATTTTACTGAAAAACGAGGCTTTTTAGTCATCTTGCCCATGTGGTATGATTTGCATATCTCAAGTGATTCAAAATCAAGTGAGTCCAAACGATCCATCTGTATGGAGTTTCTTCATGCGTATACACCAATAGACATGGTTCGCATGTCTCAAACTTTTCAAAACGAGTGAGTCCAAAGATCCATCAACATGGAGCTTCTTCATGCTTTTACACCAATATGACTTACATGGCGATTGCCACAAGTAAGTGGTACTATCATTACTATCTTATACCTTTTGGCATGAAAATGTGTATCACTACGATCGAGATTCAATAAACCATTCCTTTAGGTGCAAGACCATTGAAGGTATTATTCAAATAAATAGAGTAACCATTATTCTCCTTAAATGAATAAGCGTATTGCGATAGACATAATCCAATCATGTCTATGCTCAACGCAAACACCAAATCTCGATGGTAGAGGGAGCGTGCGATGCTTGATTACATCAACCTTGGAAACACTTCCAACATATATCGTCAGCTAACCTTTAGCTAGTCTCCGTATATTCCGTAGCTTTTATTTCGAGTTACTAACACTTAGCAACCGAACCGGTATCTAATACCCTGGTGCTACTAGGAGTACTAGTAAAGTACACATTAACATAATGTATATCCAATATACTTCTATCGACCTTGCCAGCCTTCTCATCTACCAAGTATCTAGGGTAATTCTGCTCCGTGGTGGTTCCCTTTATTACCAAAGCACTTAGTCTCGGGGTTGGGTTCAACCTTGGGTTTCTTCACTTGGAGCAGCAGCTGATTTGCCGTTTCATGAAGTATCCCTTCTTGCCCTTGCCCTTCTTTAAAACTAGTGGTTTCACCAACCATCAACAATTGATGCTCCTTCTTGATTTCTACTTTCGCGTGTCAAACATCACGAATACCTCAAGGATCATCATATCTATCCCTGATATGTTATAGTTCATCACGAAGCTCTAGCAGCTTGGTGGTAATGACTTTGGAGAAACATCACTATCTCATCTGGAAGATCAACTCCCACTCGATTAAAGTGATTGTTGTACTCAGACAATCTGAGCACAAGCTCAACGATTGAGCTTTTCTCCCTTAGTTTGCAGGCTAAGAAAATCGTCGGAGGTCTCATACCTCTTGACGTGGGCACGAGCTTGAAATCTCAATTTCATCCCTCGAAACATCTCATATGTTCCGCGACGTTTCGAAAAACATCTTCGGTGCCTTAATTCTAAACCATTTATCTGAACTATCACGTAGTTATCAAAACGTGTTTGTCCGATGTTCGCAACATCCACGAACGACGTTTGGGGTTCAGCACACTGAGCGGTGCATTAAGGACATGAGCTTTCTCTTCCGCATAATCGCCATCACAACTTTCAACTATATTTTCTACTGAACATATCTAAACAGTGGAACTAAAGCGCGAGCTTACGACATAATTTGCAAAGATCTTTTGACTATGTTCAGGATAATTAAGTTCATCTTATGAACTCCCACTCAGATAGACATCCCTCTGGTCATCTAAGTGATTACATGATCCAAGTCAACTAGGCCGTGTCCGATCATCACGTGAGACGGACTAGTCATCATCGGTGAACATCTTCATGTTGATCGTATCCTCCATACGACTCATGCTCGACCTTTCGGTCTCCGTGTTCCGAGGCCATGTCTGTACATGCTAGGCTCGTCAAGTTAACCCTAAGTGTTTTCGCTGTGTAAAACTGTCTTACACCCGTTGTATGTGAACGTAAGAATCCATCACACCCGATCATCACGTGGTGCTTAGAAGCGACGAACTGTAGCAACGGTGCACGCTTAGGGAGAACACTTCTTGAAATTTTGTAAGGATCATCTTATTTACTACCGTCGTCCTAAGTAAACAAGATGCAAAAACATGATAAACATCACATGCAATCAAATAGTGACATGATATGGCCAATATCATTTTGCTCCTTTGATCTCCATCTTGGGGCTCCATGATCATCATCGTTACGGCATGACACCATGATCTCCATCATCATGATCTCCATCATCGTGTCTTCATGAAGTTGTCTCGCCAACTATTACTTCTACTACTATGGCTACCGGTTAGCAATAAAGTAAAGTAATTACATGGCGTTGTTCAATGACACGCAGGTCATACAATAAATTAAGACAACTCCTATGGCTCCTGCCGGTTGTCATACTCATCGACATGCAAGTCGTGAATCCTATTACAAGAACATGATCCATCTCATACATCACATATCATTCATCACATTCTTCTTGGCCATATCACATCACATAGCATACCCTGCAAAAACAAGTTAGACGTCCTCTAATTGTTGTTGCATGTTTTACGTGGCTGCTATGGGTTTCTAGCAAGAACGCTTCTTACCTACGCAAAACCACAACGTGATATGCCAATTGCTATTTACCCTTCATAAGGACCCTTTTCATCGAATCCGTTCCGACTAAAGTGGGAGAGACTGGCACCCGCTAGCCACCTTATGCACCAAGTGCATGTCAATCGGTGGAACCTGTCTCACGTAAGAGTACGTGTAAGGTCGGTCCGGGCCGCTTCATCCCACAATACCGTCGAAACAAGATTGGACTAGTAACGGTAAGCATATTGAACAAAATCAACGCCCACAACTACTTTGTGTTCTACTCGTGCAAAGAATGTACGCGATAAACCTGGCTCTGATACCACTGTTGGGGAACGTAGCAGAAATTCAAAATTTTCCTACGTGTCACCAAGATCTATCTATGGAGAAACCAGCAACGAGGGGAAGGAGAGTGCATCTACATACCCTTGTAGATCGCTAAGCGGAAGCATTCAAGAGAACGGGGTTGAAGGAGTTGTACTCGTCGTGATCCAAATCACCGGAGATCCTAGTGCCGAACGGACGGCACCTCCGCATTCAACACACGTACAGCCCGGTGACGTCTCCCATGCCTTGATCCAGCAAGGAGAGAGGGAAAGGTTGAGGAAGACTCCATCCAGCAGCAGCACAACGGCGTGGTGATGGTGGAGGAGCGTGGCTATCCTGCAGGGCTTCGCCAAGCACCGCGGGAGAGGGGGAGTACTTGGGAGAGGGGAGGGCTGTGCCAGAACTTCGTGTGTAGCTCCCATGCGCCTCCCCACTTTATATAGGGGTGGAGGGGCTGGTTTCTTGCCCTCCAAGTCCATTGGGGCGTTGGCCAAGGTGGGAGGAAAGAAATCCCATCATTTCCTTCCCCACCGATTGTTATCCCCCGTTTTTAGGGACCTTGATCTTATCCTTCGGGATATGATCTTATTCCTTCTAAGGGGGATCTTGGTGCGCCTTGACCAGGGGTGTGGGGCCTTTCCCCACTACCCACGTTCATGTGGGTCCCCCATGCAGGTGGGCCCCACTCGAACCTTCTAGAACCTTCCGGTACAATACCGAAAAATCCCAACATTTTTCGTGGCCAAAATAGGACTTCCCATATATAAATCTTTACCTCCGGACCATTCCGAACTCCTCGTGACGTCCGGGATCTCATCCGGACTCAACAACATTCGGTAACCACATACAAACTTCCTTTATAACCCTAGCGTCATCGAACCTTAAGTGTGTAGACCCTACGGGTTCGGGAGACATGTAGACATGACCGAGACGTTCTCCGGTCAATAACCAACAGCGGAATCTGGATACCCATGTTGGCTCCCACATGTTCCACGATGATCTCATTGGATGAACCACGATGTCAGGGACTCAATCGATCCCGTATACAATTCCCTTTGTCTAGCGGTATATTACTTGCCCGATATTCGATCGTCGGTATACCGATACCTTGTTCAATCTCGTTACCGGCAAGTCTCTTTACTCGTTCCGTAACACATCATCCCGTGATCAACCCCTTGGTCACATTGTGCACATTCTGATGATGTCCTACCGAGTGGGCCCAGAGATACCTCTCCGTTTACACGGAGTGACAAATCCAGCCTCGATCCGTGTCAACCCAATGAGACACTTTCGGAGATACCAGTAGTGCACCTTTATAGTCACCCAGTTACGTTGTGATGTTTGATACACCCAAAGCACTCCTACGGTATCCGGGAGTTACACGATCTCATGGTCTAAGGGAGATACTTGACATTGGAAAAGCTCTAGCAAACGAACTACACGATCTTTGTGCTATGCTTAGGATTGGGTCTTGTCCATCACATCATTCTCCTAATGATGTGATCCCGTTATCAACGACATCCAATGTCCATAGCCAGGAAACCATGACTATCTGTTGATCACAACGAGCTAGTCAACTAGAGGCTCACTAGGGACATATTGTGGTCTATGTATTCACACGTGTATTACGATTTTCGGATAATACAGTTATAGCATGAATAAAAGACAATTATCATGAACAAGAAAATATAATAATACTTTTATTATTGCCTCTAGGGCATATTTCCAACATATATATGTGTTGGATATCTCATATGTGAAAAAGTGACATGAGATTAAGAAAAAAAATATTAAAAAATTGTTTCTAATGGCGCACTACCATGTGGTGCGCCATTAGTATAACAGACTCTAGTGGCGCACCGTGGGCAAAACTAATGGCGCACTGCGTGGTGCGCCATTAGTATACTAGATACTAATGGGGCACCAGTGGTGTGCCATTAGTAAAAAATACTAGTGGCGTGATACTAATGGCGCACCAGTAGTGCGCCATTAGTAGGCAAAACCGGTGCGCCATTAGTAGGCATTTTCCTAGTAGTGTTAGTTGTCATCTTCAGTTAACTGTTTGGTTCAATTCTGCAAATGTGATGTTCAATTCTTCAGGCTGCAATTTTGTACTGTCTTCCATGTGAGAAATAAATCGAATTTCCCTTTACAAAATTGTGGGTGCATTCTGTTATTGTATACCATGTGAGGAATAAATTGAATTTGGCAATAGTAAATACATGAGAAACAAATACAATTGCTACAATTTGCTATAGTTAACTGTTTGGTTAACTGTCTGATCTTCTATTAGGAGTATGTTATATTGTGCAATGTGGTGCTCAGTTAATGTTTGGTTCATTTGTTGTGGTGTTTAGTTAACTGCTTGGTTCAATTCTGCAATGCGATGTCCAATTGTCGTGGGTAGAATTTTGTATTGTTGTGCATGTGAGAAATAAATCGAATTTGGCTGCACTTAATACATGAGAAACATATACAAGTGCTATATTTCCTAGTTCTTAATCATGCTTGGTTTGGATAATTGGGTTTTCCCCGTGGCTTGAATTAATCTGGTGAATCTGCAATGTGATTATTTTCATCAACATATTTTACTGAAGCATGTGAACCCTTACTTAACCTGATGACAAACTACCTTATATGTGTTGCAGGGAAACCATGGGAAGCACTGAGGTTTACAATCGAGGTTAGCACGTGCATGGTCCGTTGTCTAATAGGATATTTTGTGCAATTGCAGGAACCATTCTAATATTTAGGTTTTTAACAATTTGGTCTTTCACATGTAGGTCCTACTGTCAGAGGTTTTGACCCACTGTTCGACCCTTTTTGCATATGGGGAAATTAGTTGTCCATGAATACCAGTCAAGTCAAAAAACTCAGAAAGATTGTTAGGATAAAGAAATTAGCGACAAAAAACAACAAGATCTTTGCCTGCACAATGAAGAAGACATCAGATCACTACAGGATGGTACTAACTATTATACCTTACCTTTTTTATTCCTTTGCCCCATTTCCAATATAGAGAAAATGTTTATGCACATCCTTGTTTTCTGGCCTTTCCAAAGAAGTTGTAACGCCCCGGACACACCCGCCGGTGGTCGTTACTCCTGGCGGGATCTAGACTGGCCCCACAGATCAATACTAGTCTTTTCTGCGCACTTTGTCCTCACTGCGTGCGCACCCGGAGCAACTTCGGCCGGTCACCCATCCTGAAACTACTCCAAGCTGAGCACGCTTAACATTGGAGTTCTCGTCCAATGGGATCCCGGAAAGAAGGAATTCCTTATTGATATGAGTAGTCTATCATCCCTAATAAGCCAGGCTATCACATACACCCACACTCAGAGGAACCGACGTCCTCGTCGGGCCACAGGAACGTTCCCTCTTGGCACAACCGTCTGTGCATCCAGTCCGGTACATGTGCCATGCCGTGTGCCACGACGGGTCACAAACGTCATGAACAACATGACCGCGCACCTGTCCGCAACCATCCGTGTAACCGCGAGGGTCGGCTCTGATACCAACTTGTAACGCCCCGGACACACCCGCTGGTGGTCGTTACTCCTGGCGGGATCTAGACTGGCCCCACAGATCAATACTAGTCTTTTCTGCGCACTTTGTCCTCACTCGTGCGCACCCGGGAGCAACTTCCCGGTCGGTCACCCATCCTGAAACTACTCCAAGCTGAGCACGCTTAACTTTGGAGTTCTGTCCGAATGGGATCCCAGAAAAGAAGGAATTCCTTATTGATATGAGTAGTCTATCATCCCTAATAAGCCAGGCTATCACAGAAGTTCACTGATGATTACCTCTCAAACCACCTGTATGTTCAGGAGGCGAGGAATATTTATACAACACCCACGTTCAATATTGAAGTGTTCCTGAAGAGGATCAAGGATGGACGGTCAATCATCCACAGGCACTGGCCTAAAGTTACAAAGACCTTCAACATCAATGAAGGTTCAATATTCTCCTTCTGCTTCAGCAGTTTCCCAGATGAGATACATCTGTCTATGTACCGTCTATGATGCTAATTTCAAAAGGTTATAGATGTTGCATGTGAAACTTGGTCCTGGTGTAGTTGTGTAATGGCGTAGCTGAGTGCTGAAGCTATATGATGTTGTACTCTGATGTATTTCAATTATGAAAATGAAATATATTGTGTGCTTAATATGAACCGTCAATTAGATTAATAAATGGATTATGAATAATCGGATAATTAGCCTGCTAGTGGCGAATTAGCCTGCTAATTGGGTTTTGCTATTGCGAACAGTTGTTGAAAAAATACCGTGGGCGTTGACCTCAGGCAACGCACACAGTTTCTAGGAATAAACCGTGTTGGATCAATGAACAATCACACATGACTTTCTCTTGAAAACTGTTTGCGTTAGGCCACTTTGCGCAAACGTTTACCACATGAAAACTGTGTGTGATGTACAGCCTTTGCCACACAGTTTCTTCCATGGACCGTGTGTGATATATTCAATAACGCAAGCGATTTAACGGGAAAAATTGTGTGTGATGTACCTGTGAATGGAAACATTTTCCTTCGAGCGACTGTGTGGGATGTACATACAAACAGAAACGTTTAGCGGGGACCGACTGTGTGGGAAGTACTTGCGACCGAAAACAATTTCGCCGTATAATTGTATTTTTTAGCTCTACTGTACGTATTTCCGTATTTGAGCACTCGCCGGTCGCACACGACCTCATTTTGCCGAACGTGTGTGCGAGGATGGCATATCCCAAATGGTTTCTGGGTCGTGTGGGAAGGACCCCCCTACCGCCCACACTCACTTGGCGACGGTTCCAAATGCTGTCGCGGAAAGGGGTTAAAAACCGTTTGTTTAGGAGCTCGCTGTACTAGTGCCACCTCCTCGTCCATGCACTTCACCGCCGCCTTGTGCATGTACATTTTACAAAACAACCCGAATCCCCCTGCTTTCCAGGGGAGACACAATCGGGTCATCTCTGGGGTAGTAGAAAGCCAAGGCTGCCACACCGAGATCGAGCCCGAGGTTATCTCCTCCTTTCTAGCAACCCGCGTGGCCACGACCCCGCATATGCTCCTCCATCTACTGCTGTGGCGACGACGACCAACACCAGCGTGGACAATGATAACCCACAAGTACATGGAATCAATTGTATCCTCTTTCGGTAAGTAAGAGTGTCGAACCCAACGAGAAGCTAAAGGTAGAACAAATATTCCCTCAAGTTCTATCGACCACCGATACAACTCTACGCACGCTTAACGTTTGCTTTACCTAGAACAAGTATGAAACTAGAAGTACTTTGTAGGTGTTGTGGGATAGGTTTGAAAGAATATAAAGAGCACGTAAATAAAAACTAGTGGCTCTTTAGATAAAGAAGCAATAAAGTTAGTATAGCGAGTGTGGAAAAGTGGTGGTAGGAGTTGGGAAATTGTCCCTAAGCAATTGACTACTTTACTAGACCGATAGCATGTTTTATGTGGGAGAGGCCACTACTAGCATGTCATCCCTGACTTGGAATTTTATGCATTTATGATTGGAACCATTAGCAAGCATCCGCAACTACTAACGTTGATTATAGTAAAACCCAACCATAGCATTAAGATAAATTGGCCCCCCTTCAATCCCGTATGCATCAATTTCTATGCTAGGTTGAAGCTTCTGTCACTCTTGCCCTCCAATACATAGTCCTATCAACATGCAACTAACCCTATGCATACGGGATTGAAGGGGGGGGGGGGCAATTTATCTTAATGCTATGGTTGGGCTTTACCATAATCAACGTTAGTAGTTGCAGATGCTTGCTAATAGTTCCAATCATAAATGCATAGAATTCCAAGTGAGGGATGACATGCTACCAGTGGCCTCTCCCACATAAAACTTGCTATCGGTCTAGTAAAGTAGTCAATTGCTCAGGGACAATTTCGCAACTCCTACCACCACTTTTCCACGCGCGCGCTCATATGATGGGCACCAAAGGACAACAACATAACCACAAGCAAATTAAACCAATCATAGCAATTCAGCAATTACCGATAGGACAACGAAAATCTACTCAGACATCATAGGATGGCAACACATCATTGGATAATAATATGAAGCATAAGGCACCATGTTCAAGTAGAGGGTACAGTGGGTTGCGGGAGAGTGGACCGCTGTAGATAGATGGGGGAAGGTGATGAAGATGTTGGTGAAGATGACGGAGGTGTTGGTGTAGATCACCGTCACATGATGATGGCCCCGACGGCGTTCCGGCGCAACCGGGAGAGAGGGGGAGAGGGGCCCCCTCCTTCTTCTTCTTCCTTGACCTTCCCCCTAGGTGGGAGAAGGGTTTACCCCCTGATCCATGGCTTCCATGGCGGCAGACGGGCAAGAGCCCCTCCGAGATTGGATTTGTCTCTCTGTCTCTCTCTGTTTCTGCCTTCCAGATTCTGGCCTTTCACCGTTTCTTATATTCCCGGAGATCCGTAACTCCGATTGGGCTGAAATTTTAGCATGATCTCTATCCGGATATTAGCTTTCTTGCGGAGAAAGAAGGGCACCAACGGCCTTACGAGTTGGCCACGAGGGTCAAGGGTGCGCCCACCCCCATGGGGCGCGCCCCCTGCCTCGTGGCAACCTCAGGCATCGTCTCGCGTTGATTCTTCTTCCCAAAAGTCACATATATTCCAAAAAAATCTCCGTAAGTTTTTATCCTGTTTGGACTCTGTTTGATATGGATTTTCTGCGAAACAAAAAACATGCAACAAACAGGAACTGGCACTGGGCACTGGATCAATATGTTAGTCCCAAAAATAGTATAAAAAGTTGCCAAAAGTATGTAAAAGTTATAGAATTTTGGCATGGAACAATAAAAAATTATAGATACGACAGAGACGTATCAACATCCCCAAGCTTAATTCCTGCTCGTCCTCGAGTAGGCAAATGATAAAAAAGATAATTTTTGATGTGGAATGCTACCTAGCATAATCTTGATCATGGAATCTAATCATGGCATGAATATTAAGACACAAGTGATTCAAAGCAATAGTCTATCATTTGACATAAAAGAATTTTATACTCAGGCATCCCAACAAACAATCATATCTTTCAAAATAACAATGCTAAAGAACGTTATCCCTACAAAATCATATAGTCTTTTATGCTCCCTTTTCTTAACACAAGGTACCCCTCATGCCCATCCCGGTGTCAGCCAAGCAATTGTTTCCATACTTCACTTTTTTGAACCTTTTCATCTCTTCACGCAATACATGAGCGTGAGCCATGGACATAGCACTATGGGTGGAATAGAAGGTGGTAGTAGACAAAAGTAGGGAGAAAGTCTCGCATCGACTAGGCAAATCAACGGACTATGGAGATGTCCATCAATTGATATCAATGTGAGTGAGTAGGGATTGCCATGTAACGAATGCACTAGAGCTATAAGTGTATGAAAGCTCAAAGAAAAACTAGTGGGTGTGCATCAACTTGCTTGCTCATGAAGATCTAGGGCAATTTTAAGAAGCCCATCGTTGGAATATACAAGCCAAGTTCTATAACAAAAAATTCCCACTAGTATATGAAAGTGACAATATAGGAGACTCTCTATATGAAGAACATGGTGCTACTTTGAAGCACAAGGGTGGTAAATGGATAGTAACATTGCCCCTTCTCTCTTTTTCTCTCATTTTTTTATTTCCCCCCTTTTTTTATTTTGGGCTCTTTGGCCTCTCTTTTTTGGTGGGCTTCTTTGGCCTCTTTTTTATTTGGGCTTCATTGGCCTCTTTTATTTTTTTTATAACCTCACATGGGACAATGTTCTAATAATGATGATCATCACACTTTTATTTACTTACAACTCAATATTAAAACTCGATACTAGAACAAAAATATGACTCTATATGAATGCCTCTAGCGGTGTACCGGGATGTGCAGTGATCTAGCGTAGCAATGACATCAAAAAAATGGACAAGCCATGAAAACATCATGCTATCTGTCTTACGATCATGCAAAGCAATATGATAATGATGGTGCGTGTCATAACAAACGAAATGGTGGAGTTACATGGCAATATATCTCGGAATGGCTATGCAAATGCCATAATAGGTAGGTATGATGGCTATTTTGAGGAAGGATATAAGGTGGTTTGATGCACCGGCGAAAGTTGCGCGGTACTAGAGTGGCTAGCAAGGTGGAAGGGTGAGAGTGCGTATAATCCATGGACTCAACATTAGTCATAAAGAACTCACATACTTATTGTGAAAAATCTATTAGCCCTCGAAGCAAAATACTATGACGCATGCTCCTAGGGGGAGGTTGGTAGGAGTTAACCATCACGCGCCCCCGACCTTCACGCAAAGATAAACAATCAAAATACAATGCGCGCCAACTTGGTTACATAGCTAAGAGACCATACGTGCATGCTTCGGGAATCACAAACCTTAACACCAATATTTTTACTAAACCACAATCATTCACTAGTAACTCCCACATATTAGCATATCTATATCACAAAACTATTGCAATGAATCAAACATATCATATTCAACGATCTACAAGTTTATGTAGGATTTTATGACTAACCATGTGAATGACCAATTCCTGTCAACTCTGTAAATAGATATAAGTGAAGCAAGAGAGTTTAATTATTTCTACAAAAGATATGCCCACGCTCTAACAAATATAAGTGAAGCAAAAGAGCAGTCTACAAATGGCGGTTTTCTATGTGAAGAGAAACAGGCAATCCAAACTTCAAATGATATAAGTGAAGCACATGAAGCATTCTATAAAGCCATACTCAAAAGATTTAAGTGAAGTGCAATGAGAATTCTATAAATCAACCATGGACTATCTCATACCGTCATGGTGCATAAAAGAAAAGTGAAAACTAAATGCAAAAGATGCTCCAAGATTTGCACATATCACATGAACGAAACGAAATCGAAAACATACCGATACTTGTTGAAGAAAGATGGGATGCCTTCGGGGTCATCCCCAAGCTTAGACGCTTGAGTCTCCTTGAATATTCACTTGGGGTATCTTGGGCATCCCCAAGCTTAAGCTCTTGCCTCTCCTCCTTCTCCTCATATCGAGACCTCCTCGATCTTTGATCACTTCATCCACACAAAACTCAACAGAAAGCTCGATAAGATCCGTTAGTATAATAAAGAAAATCACTACTCTAAGTACTGTTGCAAACCAATTCATATTTTTTTTTGCATTGTAGCTACTGTAATATAATTTTTCCATCGCTTATTCCACTGATAGAAATCGATAGTTTCATCAAAACAAGCAACACAATGCATCAAAAACAGAATCTGTCTTAAACAGGACAGTCTGTATTAATTTGAACATTCACCATACTTATGGTACTCCAAAAATTCTGAAACAATTAGTAAAAATAAACAATTTGTATAGAAAGACAGTGCAAAAAGTTTTAGAACCGTTTGACATTCCAGTAAAAAAAAATGAAAATTCACGCGCTACAGCCAAAGTTTCTATTTCTGTACTGCACAAACCAACAAGCAATCTAATTATCCTAAAGGCAAATCTTGGCACATTATTTTTATAATACAATGGAATTGTACAAGGGGATAATTATTTTTGTTGAAAAGTTTCTGTAATCAAGATTCATAAAGTTTCCGTGAGCATGAACAAAGTTCAAGGAGATCCCCCACTTCAACAATGCTTGCCTCTCTCACTTTCACTTTCCTGTTTGAAAAGTTTTGGGTTCCCCTCTTTACCTTTTTTGTTTTTAAACTCTATAAAAGAACTCAACATAAATAAATGACTCTCTAAAACTTCCGGGTTTTCTCCCTGGCAGCACTTTCTTTAAAGCCATTAAGCTAGGCATAAGGTGCTCAAGTAATGAATCCACCCGGATCCCAAGGTATAACAAAGCCAATTTGAATTAGCAATGATTTGGAATTTAGTAGTGAGCACATGGCAACATATATCAAGTAATGATGAAGCCTAACTCTCTTCCTATGCATCGGCATGTCATACAAGAACAATTCATGCACCTCAAGTAAAGGCCAATGCATAGCATAAGAAGTTTCTTGCAATTTTATCATACTGGAAACATTGAGAGGCAGAGATGTAGTTCCTCTCTCATAATAATTGCAAGTAGGATAAGCAAGCACATGCATACTATATCTATCAAAATCATCATGTGTAGTAATAAAACACAACCCATCAATATAATCCTTAATAAGGGCAAACTTCTCCGATATAGTGTAGTCGGGAGAATTCAAAAAGATAATAGGACTATCATGCGTGGTTGCAATAGCAACAATTTCATGTTTAACATAAGGAACTATAGCAAGTTCATCTCCATAAGCATAATTCATATTGGCATCTTGGCCACAAGCATAACAAGCATCAAGTTCATCAAAAAGGGGTATTTCAAATGAATGAAAGGGATCATAGCAATTATCATAGCAATCATCCTTCGGTAAGCACGAAGGGAAATTAAACAATGTATGAGTTAAGAGTTACTCTCATTAGAAGGTGGGCACGGGTAGCTAATCCACTCTTCCTCCATTTGTTCTTCGCTCTCCCCCTCATCTTTTTCATCCAATGAGCTCACAATGTCATTAATTTCTTCTTACATAGACTTCTGCAAAATGTTAGTCTCTTCTTGGAAAGCGGAGGAGTCCTCAATATATGGTTTAACATAGGCATTAGAAGCATATTATCATAACAATATTTAAGTATGGAAAAAATTTCAGATTTGTAAAGAGTAGCATCATACTTTCCAATCAAAGAAGTAATTTCATAAGCACCCTTAAAAGCAACAAATTCGTCAATTTGTTGAACATCATAGTAATTATAACCACCCATAGCATACGAAGATATGATTCCATTATCACTAAACTCACATTGGTAGGGAAGGTGTTTCTTAGGGTCTTCAGAACAACAAGTAAAATCATATATTTCACATAAATTCCAAGCATAGCATTGCAAACGATGAATTTGATCCAGTAAAACTTTCCCTTTTTGAGATAAGCGGTGTCGCACATAACAAGCATGCTCATCTAAAGATTTGCCCTCAACTAAGATAGTTGGGGTTTTAGCATGAGCACATAGGGATCGAAGATGATCCAAGTAAAAAGCTTCAGGAGTGTGATAGATTTTGAGTGGTTCTTCAACCATTGGTGTAGTAGGTAATACTAATTTTTTTGGTATTCTGTGTTTCGTACCCATAACTAAAGATAGAAAACAAGAGCACAAAATAAAAACTACTTAGTGATAAAGCAAACAATCACACACGAGAATATTCACCCCACGATATAACTCCCCGGCAATGGTGCCAGAAATGGTCTTGATAACCCACAAGTATACACTACTAGGGAAAACCTTATACACAGAAGTTTATCAGTAGCGCGGTCTAAAAAGAGGCGCTACTGCTAATTAGTAGTAGCGAGGGTATAAAACCCCACTACTAGGGAAACACCTATACACAGAATCTTACCAGCAGCGCGCTTTAAAATAAGGCGCTGCTGCTACGTAGCAGTAGCGCGCCCAGGATTAACCCGCTGCTGAAATAAATATAGCAGTAGCGCGCCCGCTCCAAGACGCGCTAATGATATAATTCCCACGAGGCCGCCGCGAGGCTAGTTCTAGCAGCAGCGCGTTATCATGAAGAGCGCTACTGCTAAATAGCATAGTAGCAGCGCATTTCACCAATAAGCGCTACTGCTAAGTTTACTACAAAAATTTAGTCCCACCTCGCTCCGTGAAGAGAGTTTCCACCACCTTAAATATGTTACTTCTCAAACTTTGACAAGCACTTGGTCTTCATTGAACTCTATGTGTAGAATTTGCGGCTGCAATATGAGTCTTCACTGGTTCTTAAACCGGTGAGGACTCATATTGACAAATCAGATTGTACACAAAAAGATCGTTGATGATCAATGTATTTTTGATACATTGAAGTCTATTTTTACATGCTGACACATAGCAGTAGTGCTTTCTTTGTGAAAGCCGTTGCTGCTAGGTAGTTTAGCAGTAGCGTCTTTCTCTATAGCGCGCTACTGCTAAGCCATTCCGTCTTCCACCCCCCTCTCCTCTATCCGATCCACTCACACTCACACACTCACTGGATCTCCCCATTAACCCCCCGCACCGGTCCTCCCCCGTCGCCCCTCCTCCCTCTGCGCCGCCGTCACCTCCTCCTCCTTGCTGGACTCGATACTGTCCCCCTCCTCCGTCCCCCCTCCACTCGCCGTTGGCCGGCCCCTCCTCGCTCCGCCTTCCTCCTCCGTCCTCCCTCCACTGGCCGCCGGCCGGCCCCTCCTCGCTCCGCCTTCCTCCTCCGTCCTACTCTCTTCTCCCTCCTCGAGTCGCCCCTCCTTCTCCCTCTTCCCTGCTACATTTTGATTTAGTAGGCTAGTTCATATGCAACATTTTGATTTAGTTGATATGATTTAGTTGATTTAGTAGGCTAGTTGATTTAGTTGATTTAGAACATTTTGATTTAATTGATTTAGTAGGCTAGTTGATTTAGTTGATTTAGTATGCACCATTTTATTGTTATTTTTTCTGTACATGGATAGGTAGATGCTTTTTTTTGTAATAAGTTATTTTTGGCAAAATGTAGATGGTACCTTGTCATCTAATATGTTACTAGATCTTAGGATTATAATTGTCCATCAAATTGCTTCTCGTGGAAGAACCAAAAATATCACATGCTACTGTTTTTCTTTCCTGTGAAGTGGATTGTTAATCCTTTGCTCATATTGCTTTAGGAAAAATGGCGCCACCACCACCACTATATCATCGACTTGTGCAAGTCAAGGTGCGCCAGCAGCCATGCAACTGGCAAGCTGTTTAGCATCTACTTCCAGCCGAAGTTTTAAGTCATCTTGCGGTAATAAATTAGATGAAATGTAATAACTATTTTATTTTTAGTGTTGGCATTACTGCATTGTGTCATTTTGCTTATTTTACACAGATCATCCCACGCAATGTGAGGTTGAAATTCAACAAGCTGACAGGAGACACTATGACATTTGAGGCTCCTGGGGGGCCGTACACTATGGAGGTCGAGAAAGGACGCAATATGTCGCAGATTGGAGGAGATGGATGGGGCCGTTTCGTCGCCCGCATGCGTCTTACTGGTGGTGAGTTGATCAGCTTCTCCTTCAGAGCAGAAAGATCCAAGCTGGCTGTCATTTATCTCAACCTGGTGGAAGATGT
Organism: Aegilops speltoides; assembly: GCA_021437245.1. Lineage (NCBI taxonomy): Eukaryota > Viridiplantae > Streptophyta > Magnoliopsida > Poales > Poaceae > Aegilops > Aegilops speltoides. The sequence continues at coordinate 100,320,516 of CM038141.1, read as the reverse complement.
TGAAGATGATGAAGATAATGAGGACCCACTCGATGAAGATGATGAGGACCCACTTCATAAAGCCATCGTAGCTCAAAGAACGAGGCTGAGCAAGGAGGAGGTGTCCAACCTGTGGGGCATAATTCCGCCACGTGCTGGCTTTGTCGGGGTGCCATTCGTGACCTGCCTGACAAGTACCATGGTTGATCGACATGATATAGTATGTTATACTTACAAATGCAAATTATCCGATGAAATACTTAGTGTACAGTCCAATGATATGGTATGTTGTGTGGAATCTAGTCGATGATATGTTTTAGTGTAGAGTTTGATCACATGCTTATTAGTGTAGAATCTAAGGAACTATTTATAGTGTAGATAATCCATATATACTTATTTGCGAGGCTATTTATTAATTGATATGTTTTTCTTATTCAAAAATTGTCAAAAAACATATCTGTGAGTTATGGTATCGAGCGTGATGAAGAAGGCTCAGCTGGACTACGCCTTACTGCAAGGGGCTCCGTCACAACCTGTACTTACCGCGTGGACACGGACGGTCGCACACACTTAAACTCGGTTGGGTGGAAGAAATTTCTCGATGGCAAGAATCTTCGTGTTGGACAAGCCAGCCTAATTACTATCATGAACACCAACCGCCCAGGCTTGAGGATGATAATTGTCTTCGATATCATCTAGAACTACATATGTGTGTGTGTGGCTATATCATCTAGAACTACATATGATGATCGTCGTCGATATCATCTAGAACTACATATGATGATCGTCGTCGATATCATGTAGAACTACATATGATGATCGCCGTCGATATGACCTTGTACTACTTGAGGATGCATGTTGACTATGCATGAAATTGTTATCTAGTACTCCCTTCGTTTCAAATTACTCGTCGTGGTTTGAACTAAAACCACGATGAGTAATTTGGAACAAAGGGAGTACTACCTAGTACTTATAATGGTTTATGAATTTGATATCTAGTAGTAGTACCTAGTATCTGAAAGGGAAAGAGGGAAAGGGGTACAAGGGAAAATGATGAAAGATATAGCAGTAGAGAGGGACAACAAAATCGCTACAGCTAACTAATAGTAGCGCGTTCCGCAAAAGCGCTGCTGATATCGTCAACAGTAGTAGCGCGGGTACGGACCACGCTACTACTATAAGTTAGCTGTAGCATCTTATTAGTAGCGCGTCTACCACACTGCTGCTAGCTTCAAAACCCGCGCTACTACTAAGTTGATAGCAGTAGCGAGGGGTTTAAACACGCGCTGCTACTAAGTGTTCTTCGCTGTGCCCTCTGGGACAAGCAGTAGTAGTAGCGCGGGTTATAAACCCACACTACTACTAAGTTGATAGTAATTACGTGGTGTATAAACCCCACGCTACTACTAAGTTTTCTCCATGGTGGCTCCCGCGACAAGCCGTAGTAGCAGCGTCGGGTAAAAACCCAACGCTACTATTATATAACCATAACACATGTATACACACATAGCTCGCGGAGGCCGAAGCCCAAATTCCCCTCCGTATCGCCTGACCCATGCCCCGTGCCCCGGAACCCTAGCTGCCACTCCGCCTCGCCATGCCACCGCGGCCGTCCCTCCAGTCGCTCCTCTGTATGGCGGCCTGCACCTCCGCGAGCTCCGGGGGCTTGGGCCTCCTCCTCGCCGCGCGCCGCCGCTTCCCCGTCGCCTTCACCGCTGCGTGGGGCCAGCGCCTCCGCCTCCTGCACTCCTTCTCGTCCCACTCTCTCGGACCAGCGACCGAGACGACGCCGCCATGGGGGGCCAGCGCATCCGGCTCCTCCACTCCTTGTCTCGACCGAGGCGACGTCGGCGCCGAACGCCCTGCAGGAGATCGCACAGTGCAGGACCACCTCGCCGCCTCCAGGTCCTGAGGGGGCCGCAGAAGGTGATTTCGACCACCCCAAAGAGGTGACTGCAGCCGCCGCCCTTCGCTTCCAATATCGTTGCCATCAGCTCATTCTCCTTGGTGGCTGTTCAGAGTCCATCATGGTGCCAGGCAGGGCAAGGAGGCAGCACAGATCATCTGCTAGTCGTGAGCATCAAGTGAATCCGAAGCACGCCCTGACTCTTGCTGTTGTGATCTATCTCCTTTGATTGGTTTCCTCTAAGCGGCACTGCATGAAAGGTGTTTGAAAAAATGACCAAGTAAGGTAAGAGTGGCTTTCATAGTTCTAGTACTACTTGGTGTTTTCGTTTCTCTCTGTAATGTACTAATGTGAGTCTAACATCTCCCTAAAGAAAGAAAGCTTCAACTTCACCGTGGCACTCAACACTAACTACCTATCTTGTCCTGTCACGTACCTGAAAAATACTAAACTAAAAAGCATTGTTGTTGCCTGAAACAAAGTAGCCCCTCTGTTTTTGCAACGCTACCATCGGGTCTTCACTTATCCCATTTGGGCCATCCACTAACTGAACTTAACTCAGCTGCGACGTGCTTCCGTTCTTCAGAGTACCACCTTTCTTCAGTGAAGCTTTGGCTGTGGTCTCTCTTGACAACAAGTAACCCAGGCTCATGCATTCTGCGTCTGCATTTTCATTACGGCCCTCATTCTGCAATTCCAGTTTGATGGCATCAACTTCGGCAGCAGTGACGTAGCCATCAGTCTTCACTTATCCCATCCAGGCCATCTGCTAACCGAACTTAAGTGAGCCGTGTTGTGCTTCAGTTCTTTAGTGTACCATTCTTCAGTGAAGCTTTGGCAGCAGGTAACCCAGGTTCAATAAAGAAAGGTTTAAAATCAACGTTTATGAACACATAATCTTGTCTTGTGATGAACCAAAATCAATGTTTATTGTAATATAAAAGGTAAGTACTGTTGAATTGATGCATGCGTGGTTCAACTGTGGCTATCGTTGCTTTTGGCAGGTTGACGCCTGGGAGCAACTCTAGATGCTGTTGAGTTGCGAGCATATTTTGGGTAAGCACCAGCAGAATAGCAGAGAGAGAGAGAGAGAGAGAGAGAGAGAGAGAGAGAGGGAGGGAGGGAGGGAGGGAGGGAGGGAGGGAGGCCGCGATCGACCACAACAATGACACTATTCACATGTGCGTAACAACATGCTTGCCTTAACTCTCTTCCTATTTTTCCGCATGTAGATTAATATAGTAGTTTGTGGATGCATAGTTTGTAGCATGTCCAGCTCCTCGCATTGAAATTCATTGGGGAACATGACTTAAGGAATTTCTGTAAGATGGATGCAGCAAATGTGAGCAATTACAAGCGATGCATTACATATTTTACTATTTCTGCGTGTGACCAAAGGTTAAATTTCACTCAAACTCTCCTTTCTTTCTAGTTACTTGGACTAAATAATGGAAGTGCTCTGTATTTTCAAGGTCCAACCATGATGAGCTATGGTCCATGAATATCAGGGGTAGCGCCTTTCTGTGGCATCAATAGTTGCATGGTAGATGTTCTTTTTCTTGTAGGTCAAGGCCTTGAATCACCTAGTGTGAGTCTTTTTTCCCTCTTTCTGAAGCTTCCTTTTGTTTTTCCGAACAGTTAAGTGAATTACACAATTGAACTTGGCACAAAAATTCCCTTATGCCATTTGTTTGGATTATTTACATTCGGTAGCTCGTTTATTTTGGTACAGGTAGTTGATTCATTGCTGGATATTACCAGGACACCTAGAAAACCTCAATATACAATGGCACCAGAGCTTCCATTGATTCTATGATCTTGTCTATTCAATAGAGTCAGCTTCATGTGTTCATCAGGTATGTCTCTGAAAATTTGGTGTTTGACTCTGTACCTTCCAGGGAGCATTTTCAGCCTTGAAATATTGTTGTACTATGATCTGCTAACATCGTGTCTTCATTCCTTGCTCGGTGAACTCTATGATTTTCCTGCTACTTCCAGTATATTGATTATATTTTGGAAATAGTGAGATTGTAGATCATAGTGAGCATTATATCATCCTGGTTTGGTTAATTATGCATGCTTAAAATTAAGTAAGATTTAACAACAGTCAGATACAATTGCTTGAAAGTAAATGAAATGTACTCGTGTCATATAACTTATGACCATGGTATCGTATTTTCACAAAAATGAAACCTTCATTTCGGAAATACTGATTTCAATTCTGTTATATTGAGTAAAGTGAAGACCATCTAGGGTTTATATTATTTATCTACAATAATTCTAGTTTTTGTGTGACATAACTAATTCCAGTACACTATTCTTCCTGTTTAGATGCCAGTCAGGCTTTGATTGAACACTTGAAGGATGAATACCATCAGTATATGCTCCAAGCTGCCATATTTGATGAGGCTTTGACCTGTTTATCTATTCCAAGTACATACATTTAGACCTTTGTGGCATCCAGTGCTATAAGTGACACTCTCAAATTCATTCCAAAGTACTCCAGACTCCAAAGCATGTCCCTTTCATCCATTCAGGTTAGCAGCGAGCAAGGCCATGGCATCTTTCTTTCCCTTAGAAGTTTAAAGAACCCAATTAGTCATTGACAAATACTTTATTACAAATAGTTGATGGTGTATATGTGTAACACGTGGAGAATATCAATGTAAGACATGATATGAGTTGGTGTACGTAGCAGGTTCATTTGTTTGTAGATATTACATAGGCGATCTCTTGTTAATAGAAATCACACACTTTTTCATTTTCATATATTTATTCCCGTAGCTACTGCACAACATGCAAGGAAATATATGTCTCCTGAAATTTAATTTTTATTTGTTCTTTGCTCTGTACAGAAATCTTGGATTCATAAATGGGAGAAGCACATAAGGGAGAAGAAGATGATTGCAAGGATGGAGAGGGAGCACATCATTTGGAGGGATAGAATGCCACTGTTTGATGTTTTTATGCATTTTTATTTGCTTTCGGCTGTGTTTGCACTAGCTCCTGGTTTACTATAAATCTTCGATTTGTAATGATGTGTAATGCTGCCGGTTTATTACAAATCTGGGCTTGTTTTAGTATTTAGAATTGTATGCATAAAATGGAATTGATGGATTTTTTTATTCCTAATTAGTTAGTAGTAGGGATTGAGCGCTACTAGTATCTGGATACTAGTAGCGTGTAGTATTATAGATGCGCTACTACTATTTCATTAGTAGTAGCGTGGGTGCGAAATAGCAGTAGCGCGGGTGACAACCGCGCCACTAGTAAAATGTTAGTAGTAGCGTGGGTTTATTTCTCGCTACTGCTAACTTATAGCTGTAGCGCGATACTAGTAGCCATTTACCCGCGCTGCTAGTAGGTTTTTTCCTAGTAGTGATAGGGGATCAATTGTAGCCTCTTTCGATAAGTAAGAGTGTCGAACCCAACGAGGATCTAAAGGTAGAACAAATATTCCCTCAAGTTCTATCGACCACCAATACAACTCTACGCACGCTTAACGTTTGCTTTACCTAGAACAAGTATGAAACTAGAAGTACTTTGTAGGTGTTGTGGGATAGGTTGGAAAGAATATAAAGAGCACGTAAATAGAAACTAGTGGCTGTTTAGATAAAGAAGCAATAAAGTTAGTATAGCGAGTGTGGAAAAGTGGTGGTAGGAGTTGCGAAATTGTCCCTAAGCAATTGACTACTTTACTAGACTGATAGCAAGTTTTATGTGGGAGAGGCCACTGCTAGCATGTCATCCCTGACTTGGAATTCTATGCACTTATGATTGGAACTATTAGCAAGCATCCCCAACTACTAACGTTCATTAAGGTAAAACCCAACCATAGCATTAAGATATATTGGCTCCCCTTCAATTGCGTATGCATCAATTTCTATGCTAGGTTGAAGCTTCTATCACTCTTGCTCTCCAATACATAGTCCTATCAACATACAACTAACCCTATGGTGTGATCCACGTGCGCGCTCATATGATGGGAACCAAAGGACAGCAACATAACCACAAGCAAATTGAACCAATCATAGCAATTCACCAATTACCGATAGGACAACGAAAATCTACTCAGACATCATATGATGGCAACACATCATTGGATAATAACATGAATCATAAGGCACCATGTTCAAGTAGAGGGTACAACGGGTTGCGGGAGAGTGGACCACTGTAGATAGATGGGGGAAGGTGATGAGGATGTTGGTGAAGATGACGGAGGTGTTGGTGTAGATCGTCGTCACACGATGATGGCCCCGGCGGCGTTCCGGCGCCACTGGGAGAGAGGGGGAGAGGGCCCCCTCCTTATTCTTCTTCCATGACCTTCCCCCTAGATGGGAGAAGGGCTTACCCCCGGTCCATGGCTTCCATGGCGGCGGAGGGGCGAGAGCCCCTCCGAGATTGGATCTGTCTCTCTGCCTCTCTCTGTTTCTTCCTTCCAGATTCTGGCCTTTTACTGTTTCTTATATTCCCGGAGATCCGTAACTTCGATTGGGCTGAAATTTTAACACGATCTCTATCTGGATATTAGCTTTCTTGCGGCGAAAGAAGGGCACCAACCGCCTTCGGGGTGGCCACGAGGGTCAGGAGCGCGCCCACCCCCGGGGCGCGCCCCCTGCCTCGTGGCCCACTCGGGCATCGTCTCGCGTTGATTCTTCCTCCCAAAAATCACATATATTCCAAAAAAAATATCCGTAAGTTTTTATCCTGTTTGGACTCCGTTTGATATGATTTTCTATGTAACAAAAAACATGCAACAAACAGGAACTATCACTGGGCACTGAATCAATATGTTAGTCCCAAAAATAGTATAGAAAGTTGTCAAAAGTATGTAAAAGTTGTAGAATATTGGCATGCAACAATCAAAAATTATAGATACGACGGGGACGTATCAGACGACAATCTGCGGTCTGCACCATCGAGACCACACGACAACGACCAAAGGTACCTTGTTTTTCTCTAGGCATGTTTCTACATTGGACTTTGGTTGCTATATGTGTTCCGGTTGTGAGGATTTGTTAGGTTTCTATAAAATAGGCCAAATGAACTAACACTTGTACTTACTGTACTACAACGTCCGCTTCTTGTTCTTTGATTAAGCATCCATGTGCGCCCTGCACTACTGGTCATGTGCTATTGTTGAGTATTTGTATGTGCATAACAAAGAAATTTGAAAAGGAATTGCGCTTCATTTGGTTTACTGGAAGGAATACATTATGATGTTATAATATCCAAACAAAAGGCAACATATGATGCATAAATGCTTCTTGTGTTACAACCTTAACTCATTTATGTTGATAGTGAAGATGTATGACAACCTGCAAGATGACTTGTTCATGGGGTGCACTTTTTAAGTGCATAATGCATTTAGAAATTCCTATCTTTAGTTATTTTCCAACCTACTTTATTCCATTTTGTTTTGGAGCTTGGTTATACAGGATGCAATCTCATGTGTTGAAGTGCTTTTCTTGTTGGTGCTACATGCATGTCACTACTCATCAACAATCCATCATTGTTGCAGAACTATATCATAACTTTACTTCTTTTAGGACGTAGATAGCTACCAAATTTGATTTCGTCATAGGTTTTCCCAAGTCCAAAAGAGGGTATGATGCAATCTTTGTGGTGGTCGAAAAGCTTTCTAAAGTCGCTCAATTCCTTTCTATCAAGGAGTATATCTCTGGAGCTCAGTTGACAGAGTTGAACATGACTAGAGTGGTGTCTTTGAACGGTATTCCTAAGTTGATCTCTTCAAACTGTGGAAGCATCTTCACATCCAAGTTTTGGGAGGCATTTCAGAAAGCTACGGGAACTAACATCCGATTCAACACAACCTGCCACCCCAGACTAGTGGTCAAGTTGAAAGGTTGAATCAAATGCTTGAAGATATATTGAGGGCTTTTGTGATATCCTTTGGCATGAAGTGGGAAGAGCCTCTTCCGTTCGTAGAGTTCTCTTACAACAACATTTTCCAACCTAGCCTCGGCAAGGTTGCATTCAAAGTTCTGTATGGCAGAAAGTGTCTCACACGTCTTAATTGGTCTGAAATGGGAGAAAGTAAATTCTTTGGTCCTGATATAATCAACGAAGCATAAGTGATGTGTCAGGTCATTCACGATAATCTCAAGGCAACCCAGTCTCTTCAAAAGAGTTATTATGATAATCATCACCGTGATATGGTGTATGTGATTTGTGAGTGAGCATATATGTGTGTATCTCCGATGTAGGGCACATAACATTTTGGTATCAATGGAAGCTTGCCCCTAGGTACGTCGGACCCTTCAAGGTGATTGCTAGAAGAGGTGATCTTGCTTACCAATTGGAGCTTCCACCCAATTTCTCCAACGTGCATGACGTCTTTCATGTCTCCCAGCTCAGGAAACGCTTCAAGACACCATAGTATGCCATTGATTGTGAAGCTATCATTTTTCAAGAAGGTATGTCATATCAAGAGCATCCCATTGCTATCCTCGACGAAGCTGAGTGTCACACTTGCAACAAGTCCATCAAGTTTCTCAAACCAATTGTCTCATCACACCGATAAATAAGCTAATTGGGAGTGTGAGGATCTCATCCATTCAAAGTATCCTGAGTTGTTCCATTCCTAGATCTCGGGATGAGACCTCTTGTAAGTGGGGTGATACGTCTCCAACATATCTATATTTTTTGATTGTTCCATGCTATTATATCATCTGCTTTGGATGTTTTATATGCAGTAATACGCTATTTTATATAATTTTTGGGACTAACCTATTAACCTAGAGCCTAGTGTCAGTTTCTGCTTTTTCCTTGTTTTTAACTTTTACTGAAAAAGAATATCAAACGGAATAAAACTTTACGATGATTTTTCTTGGACCAGAAGACACCTATGAGACTTTTCCACAGGGAGTCCCCTAATCCTAGTTCCACTTCTATATATTCTCAAATATTCCCCAAACATTAGAAGTGTCCACCAAAATACTTTTTCGCCGCCGCAAGCCTCTTTTCTCGTGAGATCCCATCATGGGGCCTTTTCCGGCACCCTGCCGGAGGGGGGTTCGATCACGGAGGGCCTCTACATCAACCTTGTGATACGTCTCCAACGTATCTATAATTTTTGATTGCTCCATGCTACTTTATCTACTGTTTTAGGCAATATTGGGCTTTATTATCCACTTTTATATTATTTTTGGGACTAACCTATTAACCGGAGGCCCAGCCCAGATTTGCTGTTTTATGCCTATTTAAGTGTTTCGAGGAAAAGGAATATCAGACGGAGTCAAAACAGAACAAAATCAACTGGAGATGTTAATTTTGGAAGGAAACCAACCTGATGGGCTTGGAGTGCACGCCAGAGGAGTCCCGGGCTGCCCACAAGGGTGGAGGGCGCCCCCCTGGGCGCGCCCCCTACCTCGTGAGCAGCCCGGAGGTCCATCGAGGTACCCCCTGCACCCATATACACCTACGTACCTTAAACTTCCAGAACAGAAGATAGATCGGGAGTTCCGCCGCCGCAAGCCTCTGTAGCCACCAAAAAACCAATCGGGACCCCGTTCCAGCACCCTGCCGGAGGGCGATCCCATCACTGGAGGCCATCTTCATCATCCCGGCGCTATCCATGATGAGGAGGGAGTAGTTCACCGCTAAGGGTATGTACCAGTAGCTATGTGTTTGATCTCTCTCTCTCTCGTGTTCTCTCTCGTGTTCCTCTATGGCACGATCTTGATGTATCCCGAGCTTTGCTATTGTAGTTGGATCTTATGATGTTTCTCCCCCTCTACTCTCTTGTGATGAATTGAGTTTCTCCTTTGAAGTTATCTTATCGGATTGAGTCTTCTATGAACACTTGATGTATGTCTTTCCGTGATTATCTGTGGTGACAATGGGATATCATGTGCCACTTGATGTATGTTTTGGTGATCAACTTGCGGGTTTCGTGACACTTGGGAACCTATGCATAGGGGTTGGCACACGTTCTTGACTCTCCGGTAGTAGCTTTGGGGCACTCTTTGAAGTACTTTTATGTTGGTTGGATGAATATGAGATTGTGTGATGCATATCATATAATCATGCCCACGGATACTTGAGGTGATAATGGAGTATCTAGGTGACATTAGGGTTTTGGTTGATTTGTATCTTAAGGTGTTATTCTAGTACGAACTCTTTTATAGATCGATCCGAAAGAATAACTTTGTGGTGGTTTCATACCCGACCACAATCTCTACGTTTATTCTCCGCTATTAGTGTCTTTGGAGTGACTCTTTGTTGCATGTTGAGGGCTTGTCATATGTTCTATCTATGATATTATTGTTGAGAGAACTTACACTAGTGAAAGTATGAACCCTAGGCCTTGTTTCCAATCATTGCAATACCGTTGACGCTCACTTTTATCGCTCGCTACCTTGCTGTTTTTATTATTTCAGATTACAAAAACCTATATCTACTATCTATTTTGCACTTGTATCTTCATCTCTTCGCCGAACTAGTGCACCTATACAATTTACCATTGTATTGGGTGTGTTGGGGACACAACAGACTCTTTGTTATTTGGTTGCAGGGTTGCTTGAGAGAGACCATCTTCATCCTACGCCTCCTACGGATTGATAAACCTTAGGTCATCCACTTGAGGGAAATTTGCTACTGTCCTACAAACCTGTGCACTTGCAGGCCCAACAACGTCTACAAGAAGAAGGTTGTGTAGTAGACATCAACCTTGCTGCCCTTCCGATGAAGCGTTAGTAGTTTATCGACCCAAGGGTCCATAGCTAGTAGCTAGATGGCTTCTTCTTTCTCTTTAATCTTCAATACAATGTTCTTCTCGATGTTCTTGGAGTTCTATCCGATGTAATCTTCTTTTGTGGTGTATTTGTTGAGATCTGATGAATGGTGGATTTATGATCAGATTATCTACGAATATTATTTGAGTTTTCTCTGAATTCTTTTATGAATGATTAAGATATCTTTGTATTTCTCTTTGAATTATCGGTTTGGTTTGGCCAACTGGATTGGTTTTTCTTGCAATGGGAGAGGTGCTTAGTTTTGGGTTCAATCTTGCGGTGTCCTCACCCAGTGACAGAAGGGGTAGCGAGGCACGTATTGTATTGTTGCCATCAAGGATAAAAAGATGGGGTCTATATCATATTGCTTGAGTTTATCCCTCTACATCATGTCATCTTGCTTATGGTGTTACCCCGTTCTTATGAACTTAATACTCTAGATGCATGTTGAATAGCGGTCGATGTGTGGAGTAATAGTAGTAGATGCAGAATCGTTTCGGTCTAGTAGTCACGGACGTGATTCCTATATTCATGATCATTGCCTTAGATATTGTCATAACTATGCACTTTTCTATCAATTGGTCAACATTAATTTGTTTACCCACCATATGTTTTCTTTCAAGAGACAGGCCTCTAGTGAAACCTATGGCCCTTGGGTCTATTTTTCATCATATATTTTCAGATCTATAAACCAAAAAAACTCAAAAATACCTTGCTGCAATTTATTTATATTTACTTTAGTTTGATCTTTCATTTATATTTTATACTATCTCTATTAGATCTCTTTGGTTCGTGACCGTGAAGGGATTGAGAACCCCTTTTCGCGTTGTGGGCAAGTGCTTATTAGTTTGTGCAGGTGCATATATTGGAGACTTGCTTGTGCCTCCTACTGGATTGATACCTTGGTTCTTAACTGAGGGAAATACTTATCTATACTTTGCTGGATCACCCTTTCCTCTTCAATGGAAAAATTAATGCAAGCTCAAGAAGTAGCATGGGGGAGATGTGTAGCATCCCTAACCCAAAAACCCTACTCGAGGACCTATTTCTAATATATGATTATGCTATGGATGTTTATGATTGGAGTTGTTTTCCTCTTTATTCTATTCATGGAATTATTGGTTCCACATAAACTTCAATTCTTGAACACTTCCAAAAATCCACTTGAGAACTTTCCAAAACTCATACAAAACTTCCAACTTCTCTCTTTATTAGCTTTTGGAATTTTAGTTGCAACTTTACTTCAAAATTAAATGGTTCATTTCCCCCATAGATCACATTTAATGTGTAGGGCCACTGAGGGAGTCCTGGACTAGGGGGTGTCCGGACAGCCGGACTATCATCGTCCGCCGGACTCCAAGACTACGAAGATACAAGATTGAAGACTCCGGCCCGTGTCCGGATGGGACTTTCCTTGGCGTGGAAGGCAAGCTTTGTTGGGGAACGTAGTAATTTCAAAAAAATTCCTACGCACACGCAAGATCATGGTGATGCATAGCAACGAGAGGGGAGAGTGTTGTCTACGCACTCGTGAGACCAAGCGAAGCGCTGACGCAACGTAGAGGAAGTAGTCGACGCCCTCCGGTCCGACCGATCCAAGCACCGCATTCGCACCTCCGAGTTCTTGACACACGTACAGCTCGATGACGCACCCGATCTCCGATCTAGCAGAGGCGCTGGGAGGAGTTCCACAAGACGACGACATGGTGACGATCTTGATGTTCTCCTGTCGCAGGGCTTCGCCTAAGCACCACTACAATATGACCGAGGTGTAATATCGTGGAGGGGGGCACCGCACACGGCTAAGGAACGATCACGAAGATCAACTTGTGTGTCCATGGGGTGCCCCCTGCCCCCGTATATAAAGGAGTGGAGGAGGGGAGGGCCGGTCCTCTCTATGGCGCGCCCTACGGGAGTCCTACTCCCACCGGGAGTAGGATTCCCCCTTTCCTAGTCCAACTAGGAACCCTTCCATGTAGTAGGAGTAGGAGAGAAGGAAAGGGAAGAGAGAAGGAGAAGGAAGGAAGGGTGCGCCCCCCCTCCCTAGTCCAATTCGGACTAGTCCAAGGGGAGGGCGGCGGCCACCCTTTTGGCCCTTTTCTCCTTTCCCGTATGGCCCATTAAGGCCCAATACGAATTCCGTAACTCTCCCAGACTCAAAAATACCGAATCACTGGAACCTTTCCGAACTCCGAATATAGTCGTCCAATATATCGATCTTTATGTCTCGACCATTTCGAGACTCTCGTCATGTCCCCGATCTCATCCGGGACTCAACTCCTTCGGTACATCAAAACTCATAAACTCATAATATAACCGCTATCGAAACCTTAAGCGTGCGGACCCTACGGTTCGAGAACAATGTAGACATGACCGAGACACGCCTCCGTCAATAACCAATAGCGGACCTGGATGCCCATATTGGTTCCTACATATTCTAAGAAGATCTTTATCGGTCAAACCGCATAACAACATACGTTGTTCCCTTTGTCATCGGTATGTTACTTGCCCGAGATTCGATCGTCGGTATCCAATACCTAGTTCAATCTCGTTACGCAAGTCTCTTTACTCGCTCCGTAATACATCATCTCGCAACTAACTCATTAGTTGCAATGCTTGCAAGGCTTAAGTGATGTGCATTACCGAGAGGGCCCAGAGATACCTCTCCGACATTCGGAGTGACAAATCCTAATCTCAAATACGCCAACCCAACAAATACCTTCGAGACACCAGAGCACCTTTATAATCACCCAGCTTACGTTGTGATGTTTGGTAGCACACAAAGTGTTCCTCCGTAACCGGAGTTGCATAATCTCATAGTCATAGGAACATGTATAAGTCATGAAGGAAGCAATAGCAACATACTAAACGATCGTGTGCTAAGCTAACGGAATGGGTCATGTCAATCAGATCATTCAACTAATGATGTGACCTTGTTAATCAAATAACAACTCCTTGTTCATGGTTAGGAAACATAACCATCTTTGATTAACAAGCTAGTCAAGTAGGGGCATACTAGTGACACTCTGTTTGTCTATATATTCACACATGTATTATGTTTCCGGTTAATACAATTCTAGCATGAATAATAAACATTTATCATGATATAAGGAAATAAATAATAACTTTATTATTGCCTCTAGGGCATATTTCCTTCAAGCTTGGCGATACGGATATGTAGATCTCCTACCATTGTAACCGACTCTGTGTAACCCTAGCCCTCTCCGGTGTCTATATAAACCGGAGGGCCTTAGTCCGTAGGACAACATACATTACAACAATCATACCGTAGGCTAGCTTCTAGGGTTTAGCCTCCTTGATCTCGTGGTAGATCTACTCTTGTACTACCCATATCATCAATATTAATCAAGCAGGACGTAGGGTTTTACCTCCATCGAGAGGGCCCGAACCTGGGTAAAACATCGTGTCCCTTGTCTCCTGTTACCATCCGCCTAGACGCACAGTTCGGGACCCCCTACCCGAGATCCGCCGGTTTTGACACCGACATTGCTGCTTTCATTGAGAGTTCCTCTGTGCCGTCACCAATAGGCCCGATGGCATCTTCAACCAACAGCGCTGTCCAGGATGAGACTTTTCTCCCCGGGCAGATCTTCGTATTCGGCGGCTTCGCACTGCGGGCTAATTCACTTGGCCATCTGGAGCAGATCAAAAGCTACGCCCCTGGCCGTCAGGTCAGATTCGGAAGCCTAAACTTCACGGCCGATATCCGCGGAGACTTGATCTTCAACGGACTCGAGCCGCAGCCGAGTGTGCCGCACTGTAACGATGGGCATGATCTAGCTCTGCCGCCGAACATTGCCTTGGCGGCCGCACACGAATCCGATTCGGCCGTTAGTCCGGAGCCGATTGCCCAGATCGAGGGCCGGCGGATAGACGCCGCCCTGGGGGCTTCAACATCCACGGCGACGGAGCCGCACACTAATCTTGTCCCCTGCGAAACTCGTGATTCCGAGGCGCCGGACTCCTTGCCGGACTCCGAACCTCCCGCGCCCCTACCAATCAGTCCGGATTGGGCGCCGGTCATGGAATTCACCGCCGCGGACATCTTCCAATACTCGCCTTTTGGTGATACCCTGAATTCACTAAAGCATCTCTCGTTATCAGGAGAGTCCTGGCCGGACTATGGCCAGGATGGTTGGGGTACGGACGACGAAGAAATTCAGAGCCCACCCACCACCCACTTTGTAGCCACTGTCGACGACCTAACCGACATGCTAGACTATGACTCCAAAGACATCGACGGAATGGACGACGATGCTGGAGACGAACAAGAAACAGAGCCTATAAGGCATGGGAGGACCACCTCGTCACATGACGTATATATGGTGGACACCCCAAAGGAGAGCGATAACGAGGACCAACGGGCCACGGTAGAAGATGACCCCGCCGATAGACCAAAACGGCAGCGCAGACGCCGCCCTAAGTCCCGCCTCGATGACAACAACGCTCCCAAAGAGCCCGCAATACGGCAAGGCCCACAAGTGGACGACGAACATGCAGATAAGCAACCGTCCAAACATGACGAGTCAGATAATCAGTCCAGGCCCGGTGAAAACAACAGTCCAGACGACCTCATACCGGACACACCGCCGGAGGGCAAGAACCTTCGGAAAAGACTCACAAGATCTGCAAGAAGCTCAAGAAGGAAAAACGGAGGCTCAAAACAGCGGAAAACACACTCAGAATGAGATGGAGCAAAGTACTCAAAACCGCAGATAAGTACGGCAATGGCCACCAATCAAAGAGCTACCCGAAGCGCAAGCTGCTACCAGAATTCGACGAGGAAGCCATAGAGCCTCCACCGTCCAAAAACAAAGAGGCTGCCTGGTTGGATAGACGGACAGATGATAGGCCAAATTCTGATAGCGGCGCCAGACATAAGCCAACCAACGAACTTGGAAGGATAGATGGCCCAGCTAGGTCCATCTACGGGCCAAAGGAGAAGGCCCCAAGAAGCAAGGCAACACATCAAGTGTCCGATGATAGCGGCATACACAAATACAGGGGCGCCGCACACCCACTATGTTTCACCGATGAGGTGCAGGACCATGAATTCCCAGCAGGATTTAAACCCATAAACATAGAGGCCTACGATGGAACAACAGATCCTGGAGTCTGGATAGAAGATTATATACTACATATACACATGGCCAGAGGAGACGATCTCCACGCCATAAAATACCTACCCCTCAAGCTCAAAGGGCCAGCCCGTCATTGGCTTAAAAGCCTCCCGAAAACATCATGGAAGTTGGGAAGAGCTCGAGGACGCGTTTAGAGCAAATTTTTAAGGGACTTACGTCCGCCCTCCGGATGCAGATGATCTAAGTCATATAACTCAACAGCCCGGAGAGTCAGCATGGAAATTCTGGAACAGGTTTCTTACCAAAAAGAACCAAATAGTCGACTGTCCGGATGCCGAAGCCTTAGCAGCTTTCAAGCACAATGTCCGAGACGAATGGCTTGCTAGGCACCTCGGTCAAGAGAAACCGAGGACAATGTCCGCACTAACAAGCCTCATGACCCGCTTCTGTGCGGGAGAGGATAGCTGGCTAGCAAGATGCAGCACCAGCGAACCAAGTACGTCCGAGATAAGAGATAGAAACGGAAAATCACGGCGCAGAAAAGAGCAGCACCGGAATAAAGAGAAAAGCCCAAAGAGCACGGCAGTCAACGCCGGATTCAAAAGCTCGCGGCCCAACAACAAAACACAGCCCCTTAAGGATGACAGCGACGAATTGTCCAACTTAAACAAGATTTTGGGTCGGATATGTCAAATCCACAGTACCCCCGGAAGGCCTGCAAATCACACCACAGGGATTGTTGGGTTTTTAAACAGTCCGGCCGACTAAACGCCGAACACAAGGGGCTCGACGCGTCAAGCGAAGAAGATAAACCCCACCAGCAGAGCACCGGAAAACAAAAGACTTTCCCACAAGGGGTCAAAACAGTAAACTCACTTCATGTGATAATACGGAAAAATAGTGCGGCACTTTATAAAAAGAGCTTCGCGCGGTCCAACCCAGTAGAACATAGAGATTGGACATCAAAACCAATCACTTTCGACCACCTGGATTATTCCAAAAGCGTTCGAAACGCGGGACGGACTCCCCTGATATTAAATCCCATAATAGACGGATTACAATTTACCAACGTCCTAATGGACGGAGTTAGCGACTTAAACCTGCTGTATTCAAACACAATCGGCAGGATGGGGATCGACCCTTCCAAAATCCGACACAGCCGCACTTCCTTCAAAGGAGTGACGCCAGGCCCTTACGCCAAGTGCACAGGCTCCATATTATTAGAAGTCGTGTTCGGATCGCCGAACAATTTTCGACGCGAAAAATTAATTTTTCACATCGTCCCATTTGAAAGTGGGTATCAAGCACTCTTGGGACGAAAGGCTTTTGTCCGCTTCAACGCCATACCGCATTACGCGTCTCTTACACTCAAGATGCCCGGTCCGCGTGGCGTCATTTCAGTGCGAGGGTCACTTAAAGACCCCGGACTCGGATAGACGAATCCGGCTTCAGCAGGCTAGGGGCTCCCTAGCCGCATACCTCCTCACAGGGGGCTGCGCGCACAAACAAGCCGCGGGTTCATACAAACCCCGCTTTAATTATTTATATTTCTTATTTTACACATATCTTTCGCACGAATTGTTTTTAAAACTAAACGTTCCTCTCTTTCTATAGATGGACAACGTGCATACCCGTCCAGGATAACTATGCAACAGAGACACAGGCGCAGACGTGCAGAGGGACCCGCTAGAGGATTCTTTTCAGATTAAGACCCCGAGTAAACCTTTTTTACTGCTCTTGTTGTTACTCTCCTTGGTTTCTTCCTATAGCCAAAGCGAGCCCGACGCTTTGGCATCGTCGCGTCGAAGACCATGCCCGCACTCGACACTAGGGGCTTAGGGCACCGTTCGCCCATTTTATAAAGACCAACACCTTAGGGAGTGTCCGACGCCTCGAAAGTTAGGCATTATATGCATCAGCTCCGAATCATGTCTTTGGTCAAATGTTGGGTTTGCCTGCCCTGTGTTTTGCTGCCTTACGCTCAGATCATCGGCTAACGCGCACCGGAGAACTATCGCGATTGTGCCCCGATTCGGCTGGTCGAGCACCTCAAGAGAGAAAGCCGAAACTGATCATGATACAGCGAGAGATCGGTCAACCACTCGATCGACCGCCGGAATGTTTAGAATTTCGCTTTGACGAAGGACCGCTTCGGTCAGCACATACGCACTCGAATTCGGAGATGTGCGGTGCCACCAGGGGCTATATCGTAGCCCCACCCTCGAGCTCCACTGGCTAAGTGAAAGTGATAAAGCATTATAGTCCGGATTGCCTCGTTCGCTACGCTACCACCTCCTTAAACAGGACCGAGACGTCGGATTAAGTGTGAAAACGCGCTATTTTTGCGAACACCCCCGCACCTTGTGCGTGGGGGCTGAAGCCGAAGACTGCAATCTTTCAAGTTATACAAATGTATACGTAAACGGCCGCACAGGAGAAGTTTTACTACTTGGGACGCACAAGTATAAAAAGCAATTATAGCATAATCATTGTTTTACAAGCTAAACCGCTCATTTGAACGTGATATTTTTTGAGCACTGCGACTCTATTACACGAGCGCCACGCATAACTTCCCCGAAATAGTGCTCGGCAGGAGCCGGCTTTCATCCGAACCTCGAGCGCAACAGCGGTGGCATCCATCTCCGGACAAGGCGCTTCACACGGCAAGAGCCATCCGCGCCCTCAATGCAGGCCGATCGCTTCATCTCCTTTATGTGCGGCACCGCCCAAGGAATTGCTGCAGAAGTGAAGTAGCCCGTCGCCTTGGGCCTCTCGCCGACATGGGCCACGATGTCAGTCATGGCAAGTCCGGACAATCTATTTAGCTCGGCCCATTCGGCCAACCGGTCTGTCAACGGAAGCAAGCGATCCGGACTATGGAATTGAGACCAGTATAGCTCTTCCGTCTTGTGATCCTCCTGGCTCCGGAAGTGCTCAACAGCATCAGCCGCACTTGCAGCTAAATCCATATACGGATCTTCCGGACTCCACAGTCGCTCAAATTGAGCATACTTTCCATCCATAAACCGGCGACGCAGCAGAAAAGGCTTACCAACCATGATATCTCCGGCCTGGCGCAGTTCCTCCTTCATAGCCCGCGTTGCAGAGCGGGCATCCTTGGCTTCGGCGGTGGCCTTCTTCAGGTTTCCCCGCTCCGATAAGCGCTCCTTTTCAAGAGCCTCATTGCGATCGGCAGCATCCTTTACTTTCATGACCAATTCGGCCACCTCCGCCCTGCTTAGGTAGTGCGCAGCCCTTTCGGCTTTCAACTCCTCGGCCGCCCTCGAGGCAGCCGCGTCACTCCTTCGGGCTTGCTCCTTAGCTCAAGCAAGTTTGGCCCGAAGGCTCTCCACAGCCGCAGCACCGTCTGTACAACAGCATGTAATTTATCAGAGGAGGGCCCAATTCTTAATAAAGCGATCAAGGAGAACTCATTTACCTTGCGACTCGTCAAGTCGCTTTGTTGACAAGTGCGATGTCCGCATCGCCAAGTCAAGTTGCCGATTTAATTCGGCAAACCCACTAGTCCGGCTAGCCTCGACTATCCGCCACCGCATAGGAACGACGGAATTCATTACTTTAGATTTCGATCCTCGGACGCCGTCGTTTTCGACAACCTCATCGAGTCTCGGGGCTACTATCTATACAGGCGCATTTTATGTGCAAAACTGTTAAAAGACAAAGGGTGCGCTATTCTCGCATACCTCGAATCCCGCCAAAGAAACTCATGGCGGCATTACGCAATGCGCTCGGCGATTTAAATCCTTCCAATCACCATACGCATCAACGCCTTTGTGATCTTCAAACGGACGCCTGTCAAGAAGATTCTTCGCCTCCCCGCCGAATACTAGTGGGTGCCGAACTCTCTCGCCCCTCCGACTCGGGATACCCTCCGTGACGATATTTCGGCTCGCCGCTTTATCTGGCGGCGCTGCAGACGGAGGCGTTGCTCTCCATCATCTCCTAAGAAGGTCCCCAAGATGAACTCCTCTCGAGAAGGCTGCAGATCCGAACTGCAATATAAATATTTCGTTACCCATGTAGCACAAATGAAGGTATTTCCTTACTAATTAATTCCCTCTTTCATACTCACGGCTCACTGGAGGGCTGATCCTTTGGCAATGATTGTGCGTCCGGATTCTCTCCGGACGCCGGACCCCCCGGTGAAGATCTCTTCCCACGCTTAGGGGTTTTGGCCTCCGGATCTTCGGAGGCGGTCCTCTTCTCCCCCTGAAGGGAGGGGTTCTTGATTCCCCCCTCTTCAGACGCCCCTTTGGGCGAAATATTAGCTCCTCTATTTTCCCCTTCGCCGCCTTCTGTGGGCGCGACCTCCAACATTCTCACCAGCACGGGCTCGAGTGCGGTCTCTAGGAGGGGGGCCGGACACCTTATCAGCCTTGATCGCGCCACCCATTCCTGTGAAGAGTAATGGGTCAGGAGGCGAACTCTATAAAGGCATATAAACAGAATGCTCGGATTCAAAGCTATTTACCTGAGTATCCGGGCGATTGCGGCTTAGGCCTGCGTCCTCGGCTAATTCCGGACACGCCACCTGCGGTCCGAAGAACAACTTGTACATCTCCACGGGTGTCGCACCCATAAAGTGTTGGAGAATCCGAGGTCCCTCCGGGTTGAACTCCCATAGACGGAGAGGACGGCGCTTGCAGGCGAAGATGCTCGATTAGCATAACTCTGCATCACCATGATCGGTCGATCTCCTCGCTTGAGGTCTCGAATCCGCCCCGCAGAGCCCTTGGTCGACCCACGACATCACCGGCGGGAGGTCCCAGCGGAATGAAGGCAGCGGCTTTTGCTCGCCGCCTTCGAGCGTGATATAGAACCACCTGCTGCCACAGTCCGAGTTCCTCTTGAAGGAACCTCGGGCCACGGGCATCGGCCTTTTGCTTATGGTCCGCCCGCAAGACTCGCTGACACCCCGATCATCTTCGGCTCCACCTTGAAGGTCTTCAGCCACAGACCAAGTGGGGAGGACGGAGGAAGGCTTCGCAGACGATAATGAATGCGGAGATGTGGAGGATGGACTTCGGAGCCAAGTCGTGAAAGTCCAGCTCATAGTAGAACATGAGCCCTCTCACGAAGGGGTCCGTCGGGAAGCCTAAACCCCGACGGAGGTGGGATACGAAGACGACGTATTCACCGGGCTCGGGGGAGGGCACGGCCTGCCCTTGGGCAGGCAACCTCAGGCGAAACCTCGTGGGGCTGTACTTGGCCTCACGTAACTTCAATATGTCCTCCTCCGTGACGGAGGAGGGCATCCACCGGCCCTGGAGGTCGGAGCCGGACATGGTTGAGGATCCGAAGTGCTCGAATCTGAGGCTCTGGGTGTTGGAACTGGGGGCGAGGAGGAGATTCGATGCGAGATTGAAGAACAAGGACAAGCCTTGGTCCTCTTATAAAGGGGAAAAAATACCAAGAGCCGTCTCTGTGACCGTTTGGGATTCGCCTTCGATAGAGGAGGCGTGGCGACGGGAACGGTTGGGTTACCCACGCACATATTAATGAGAATCCCGGAATAAGGGAGACACGATCTCTGCTTCGACAAGACGTGCCAAGGAAACCGCTTCGCTAAACGTGCTGAGGTGGTATAGTAAAAAATGATTCAAAACAGTGGCTTGGTAGCGGCGTAATGTCACGCCGCGTAATACGTCAGCAGATTGAACTAAGTGTACATTTTATTCTCTCTACGGTGGAATGTGGAATTTATTTTACAGAGCCGGACACTATCCTGATGCTCATGATCTTCTCTGGATTATTCAAGGGAGGAACCCGCCTTGCAATGCCAAACATTATGCGCGCCGGACTTATCGCCATTGAAGCCTCGGTTCAGGGCTACCGAGGAGTCCTGGACTAGGGGGTGTCCGGACAGCCGGACTATCATCGTCCGCCGGACTCCAAGACTACGAAGATACAAGATTGAAGACTCTGGCCCGTGTCCGGATGGGACTTTCCTTGGCGTGGAAGGCAAGCTTGGCGATACGGATATGTAGATCTGTTGGGGAACGTAGTAATTTCAAAAAAATTCCTACGCACACGCAAGATCATGGTGATGTATAGCAACGAGAGGGGAGAGTGTTGTCTACGTACCCTCGTAGATCCGGAGCGAAAGCGATCACAACGTAGAGGAAGTAGTCGACGTTCTCCTCGCGATCCGACCGATCCGGCGCCAGCATTCGGGCGCCCGAAGTTCTTGACACACGTGCAGCTCGATGACGCCCTCAGACTCGATCCAGCCGAGTGTCGAGGGAGAGTTCCATCAGACAACGGCGTGGTGGCGATCTTGATGTTTCACGGCGCAGGGCTTCGCTTAAGCTTCGCGACGGTATGACCGAGGTGGAATATAGTGGAGGGGCACCGACACGGCTAAGGAACGATCCGAGATCAAACTTGTGTGTCCTAGGGTGCCCCCTGCCCCAGTGATATAAAGGAGGGAGGGGGAGGCCGGCCGGCCCCTATAGGCGCTGCTAAGGAGGGGGGAGTCCTCCTCCTAGTTGAGTAGGACTCCCTTTCCTAGTCCAACTAGGAAGGAGAAGGGGAAGGAAAGAGAGGGAGGGAGAGGGGGCCGCGCCTCCTCCCTGTCCTATTCGGACTCCCACAGGGGCGCCACCTCCCGGTGCGGCCCTCTCTCTTCCCTCTTGGCCCACTAAGGCCCATAACTTCCCGGGGTTCCGTAACCCCTCCGACACTCCGTTTTCTCCGGAAACTTCCTAACCTTTCCGTGTCCGAATATAGCCATCCAATATATCAATCTTTATGTCTCGACCATTCCGAGACTCCTCGTCATGTCCGTGATCACATCCGGGACTCAACTTCTTCAGACATCAAAATACATAAACTCATAATAACCGCCATCGAAACCTTAAGCGCATGGACCCTACGGTTCGAGAACAATGTAGACATGACCGAGACACGCCTCCGTCAATAACCAACAGCGGGACCTGATGCCCATATTGGTTCCTACATATTCTACTGAAGATCTTTATCGGTCGACCGCATAACAACATACGTTGTTCCCTTTGTCATCGGTATGTTACTTGCCCGAGATTCGATCGTCGGTATCCAATACCTAGTTCAATCTCGCTACCGCAAGTCTCTTTACTCGCTCAATACATCATCTCACAGCTAACTCATTAGTTGTAATGCTTGCAAGGCTTCAATGATGTGTATTACCGAGAGGGCCCAGAGATACCTCTCCGACAATCGGAGTGACAAAACCTAATCTCGAAATACGCCAACCCAACATCTGCCTTTGGAGACACCTGTAGTACTCCTTTATAATCACCCAGTTATGTTGTGACGTTTGGTAGCACCCAAAGTGTTCCTCCGGTAAACGGAGTTGCATAATCTCATAGTTACAGAACATGTATATGTCATGGATAAAAGCAGAGCAACATACTAAACGATCGTGTGCTAAGCTAATGGAATGGGTCATGTCAATCAGATCATTCTACTAATGATGTGACCTTGTTAATCAAATAACAACTCTTTGTTCATGGTCAGGAAACATAACCATCTTTGATTGACAAGCTAGTCTAGTAGAGGCATACTAGTGACATGTTGTTTGTCTATGCATTCACACATGTATCATGTTTCCGGTTAATACAATTCTAGCATGAATGATAAACATTTATCATGAAATAAGGAAATAAATAATAACTTTATTATTGCCTCTAGGGCATATTTCCTTCAGTCTCCCACTTGCACTAGAGTCAATAATCTAGATTACATAGTAATGATTCTAACACCCATGGAGTCTTGGTGCTGATCATGTTTTGCTCGTGGAAGAGGCTTAGTCAACGGTTCATGCGACATTCAGATCCGTATGTATCTTGCAAATCTCTATGTCTCCCACCGACTAAGTCCCGGATGGAATTGAAGCGCCTCTTGATGTGCTTGGTCCTCTTGTGAAATCTGGATTCCTTCGCTAAGGCAATTGCTCCAAGATTGTCACGTAAGATTTTCTTTGACCCGATGCACTAGGTATGACACCTAGATTGGATATGAACTCCGTCATCCGCATCCTTCATTAGCTGCTTCCGGCTGCTATGTACTCCGCTTCACATGTAGATCCGCCACGACGCTTTGTTTAGAACTGCACCAACCGACAGCTCCTCCGCTTAGTGTAAATACGATCCGGTCTGCGATTTAGAATCGTCCGGATCGTGTCAAAGCTTGCATCAACGTAACTGCCATTTACGAGCTCTTTGTCACCTCCATATACGAGAAACATATCCTTAGTCCTTTTCGTATTTCAGATGTTCTTGACCGCTGTCCATGATCCACTCTGGATTACTTTGGTACCTCCTGCTAAACTTATAGCAAGGCACACATCAGTCTGTACACAAGATTGCATACATGATAGAGCCTATGGCTGAAGCATAGGAACATCTTTCATTTTCTCTCTATCTTCTGCAGTGGTCGGGCATTGAGTCTTACTCAACTTCACACCTTGTAACACAGCAAGAACCCTTTCTTTGCTTGATCCATTTTGAACTTCTTCAAAATTTTGTCAAGGTATGTGCTTTGTGAAAGTCCAATTAAGCGCCTTGATCTATCTCTATAGATCTTAATGCCCAATATGTAAGCAGCTTCACCGAGGTCTTTCATTGAAAACTCTTATTCAAGTATCCCTTTATGCTATCCAGAATTCTATATCATTTCCGATCAGCAATATGTCATCTACATATAATATCGTAAATGCTACAGAGCTCCCACTCACTTTCTTGTAAATACA
Organism: Aegilops speltoides; assembly: GCA_021437245.1. NCBI lineage: Eukaryota > Viridiplantae > Streptophyta > Magnoliopsida > Poales > Poaceae > Aegilops > Aegilops speltoides. Next base: position 100,296,021 of record CM038141.1, on the reverse strand, counting down.
AGCTTCTCCAAAAGTCTCAGATAAACCCAAATGCTTTGATCACACTATCAAAGCGCTTATTCCAACTCGAGATGCTTGCACCAGTCCATAGATGGATCGCTGGAGCTTGCATACTTTGTTAGCTCCTTTGATCGACAAAACCTTCTCGTTGCATCATATACAACTCTTCTTCCGTAAATCCATTCAGAATGCAGTTTTACATCCATTTGCCAAATTTCATAATCATAAAATGCGGCAATTGCTAACATGATTCGGACAGACTTAAGCATCGCTACGGTGAGAAGGTCTCATCGTAGTCAATCCCTTGAACTTGTCGAAACCCTTTGCATAAGTCGAGCTTTGTAGACAGTAATATTACCGTCGTGTCGGTCTTCTTCTTGAAGATCCACTTGTTTTCTATTGCTTGCCTACCCTCGGCAAGTCAACCAAAGTCCATACTTTGTTTTCATACATGGATCCCATCTCGATTTCATGGCCTCAAGCCATTTTATGAATCTGGGCTCACCATCGCTTCTTCATAGTTCGTGAGGTTCATCATGATCTAGTAGCATGATTTCCGTAACAGGATTACCGCACCACTGCGCGGATCTTACTCGTTGATCTATGAGGTTCTGCAGAACTTGATCTCAAGTTTCATGATCAACATCATCAACTTCCTCACTACTTGGTGTAGATGTCTCGTAAACCGGTTTCTATGACTTAACTACTTTCAAGTAAGGGAGAAGGTACAATTACCTCATCAAGTTCTACTTTCCTCCCACTCACTTCTTTCGAGAGAAACTCCTTCTCTAGAAAGGATCCATTCTTAGCAACGAATGTCTTGCCTTCGGATCTGTGATAGAAGGTGTACCCAACTGTTTCCTTTGGGTATCCTATGAAGACACATTCTCCGATTTGGGTTCGAGCTTATCAGTTGAAGCTTTTTCACATAAGCATCGCATCCCCAAACTTTAAGAAACGACAACTTTGGTTTCTTGCCAAACCATAGTTCATAAGGTGTCGCCTCAACGGATTTCGACGGTGTTCTATTCAAGGTGAATGCGCCGCCTCTAGAGCATAACCCCAAAACGATAGCGGTAAATCAGAAGAGACATCATAGATCGCACCATATCTAGTAAAGTGTGATTACGACGCTCGACACACCATTACGCTGTGGTGTTCCGGTGGCGGAGTTGCTAAACTATTCCGCATTGTTTCAAATGTAGACCAAACTCAGAACTCAAATATTCACCTCCACGATCGATCGTAGAAATTTAATTTTCTTGTTACGATGATTTTCAACTTCACTCAAATTCTTTGAACTTTTCAAATGTTTCAGACTTATGTTTCATTAAGTAGATATACCCATATCCGCTTAAGTCATCTGTGAAGGTGAGAAAATAACGATATCCGCCACGAGCCTCAACATTCATCGGACCACATACATCTCAGATGTATGATTTCCAACAAATCTGTTGCTCTCTCCATAGTACCGAGAACGGGTTTTAGTCATCTTGCCCATAAGGCACGGTTCGCAAGTGCCAAGTGATTCATAATCAAGTGACTCCAAAAGTCCATCAAGATGGAGTTTCTTCATGCGCTTTACACCGATATGACCTAAACGGCAAGTACACAAATAAGTTGCACTATCATTATTAACTCTGATCTTTTGGTTTCAACACTATGAATATGTGTATCACTACTATCGAGATTCATCAAAATAGACCACCTCAAGGGTGCATGACCATAAAAGATATTACTCATATAAATAGAAGAACCATTATTCTCTCGATTTAATGAATAACCGCCTCGCATCAAACAAGATCCAGATATAATGTTCATGCTCAACGAGGCACCAAATAACAATTATTTAGGTCTAAAACTAATCCCAAGGTAGATGTAGAGGTAGCGTGTCGATCGCGATCACATCGACTTTGGAACCATTTCCCACGCCGATCGTCACCTCGCCCTTTGCCGTGTTCGCTAATCCATAGTCCTGCTTCGAGTTGCAAATATTAGCAATGTAACCAAGATCAAATACCTGTGTGCTATCATGAGCTCTAGTAAGGTACACATCAATAACATGTATATCACATATACCTTTGTTCACCTTGCCATCCTTCTTATCCGCCAAATACTTGGGGCAGTTCCGCTTCCAAAGGACTAGTCCGCTTGCAGAGAAGCACTCGCCAGTGTTTAGGGCCGACTTGGGTTTTTTCTCCGAGCAAAGAACTTGCTTGCTGTTCTTCTTGAAGTTCCTTCTTCTTCCCTTTGCCTTTCTTCTTGAAACTAGTGGTCTTATTGACCATCAACACTTGATGCTCCTTCTGATTTCTACCTCCGCAGCCTTTAGCATTGCGAAGAGCTCGTATAGTCTTTACTAACCCTTGCATATTATAGTTCATCACGAAGCCTTTGTAGCTTGGTGGCGTGATTGAAGAATTTCGTCAATGACACAATCATCCGTAAGATTAACTCCCAATTGTGTCAAGTGATTGTAGTACCCGGACATTCTCGAGTATGTGCTCACTAATGTAACTATTCTCCTCCATCTTGCAGCTATAGAACTTATTGGAGACTTCATATCTCTCAATCCGGCATTCTGTTGAATATCAACTTCAACTCCTGGAACATCTCATATGCTCCATGACGCTCAAAACGCCGTTGAAGTCCCGGTTCTAAGCCGTAAAGCATGGCACATCGAACTATAGAGTAGTCATCACTTTGCTCGCCAGACGCTCACAACATCCGTGTTGCTCCAAAGAAGAAGTTCTGCACCTAGCGTGCATCCAGACGTAACGCTTCAGGCAGCAATGAGGATGATCTCGTTACGGACCCAATCCGTAATTTCTACCATCATCTTTCAACTTTGCTTTCAAGGAACGATTAAAATTCAACGGAACAACAAAGACGAGCCATCTATCTACAATCAAACATAAACAAGCAAGATACTATCAGTACTAAGTTCATGATAAATTTAAGTTCAATTAATCATATTACTTAAGAACTCCCACTTAGAAAGACATCTCTAGTCATCTAAGTGATCACGTGATCCAAATCAACTAAACCATAACCGATCATCACGTGAAATGGAGTAGTTTTCAATGGTGAACATCTTATGTTGATCATATCTACTATATGATTCATGCTCGACCTTTCGGTCTCCGTGTTCCGAGGCCATATCTGCATATGCTAGGCTCGCAAGTATAACCCGAGTATTCTGCGGTGCAAAACTGGCTTGCACCCGCTGTAGATGGACGAGAGCTTATCACACCCGATCATCACGTGGTGTCCGGGCACGCATTTAACTTTGGCAACGGTGCATACCGGGAGAACACTTCTTGATAATTTAGTGAGAGATCATCTTATAATGCTACCGCAATCAAAGCAAGATAAGATGCATAAAGGATAAACATCACATGCAAATCAATATAAGTGATATGATATGGTCATCATCATCTTGTGCTTCGTGATCTTCATCTCCGCAGCACCACCATGATCACCATCGCCACCGGCGCGACACCTTGATCTCCATCGTAGCATCGTTGTCGCCTCTCCAATCTTATGCTTCTACGACTATCGCTACCGCTTAGTGATAAAGTAAAGCATTACAGTATGATTGCATTGCATACAATAAAGCGACAACCATATGGCTCCAGCCATTGCCGATAACTTCGTTACAAAACATGATCATCTCATACAATAAAATATAGCATCACGCCTTGACCATATCACATCACAACATGCCCTGCAAAACAAGTTAGACGCCCTCTACTTTGTTGTTGCAAATTTTACGTGGCTGCTACGGGCTTAAGCAAGAACCAGCCTCACCCACGCATCAAAACCACAACGATATTTCACAAATAGACTCGCTTTTAACCTTCTCAAGGACCGGCGTAGCCACACTCGGTTCAACTAAAGTGAGAGAGACAGACACCCACCAGTCACCTTTAAGCAACGAGTGCTCGTGGCGGTGAAACCAGTCTCGCGTGAAGCGCACGCTGTAATGTCGGTCCGGGCCACTTCATCTCACAATACCGCTGAACCAAAGTATGACATGCTCGGTAGGTAGTATGACTTGTATCGCCCACAACTCACTTGTGTTCTACTCGTGCAAAACATCAAACCATAAAAACCTAGGCTCGGATGCCATGTTGGGGAACGAGTAATTTCAAAAATTTTCCTACGCACACGCAAGATCATGGTGATGTATAGCAACGAGAGGGAGAGTGTTGTCTCACGCACCCTCGTAGATCCGGCGAAGCGATCACAACGTAGAGGAAGTAGTCGACGTTCTCCTCGCGATCCGACCGATCCCGCCGTTACTCCGGCGCCCCGAGTTCTTGACACACGATACTCGATGACGCCCTCGACTCGATCCAGCCGAGTGTCGAGGAGAGTTCCACAAGACAACGGCGTGGTGACGATCTTGATGTTTCACGGCGCAGGGCTTCGCTTAAGCTTCACGACGGTATGACCGAGGTGGAATATAGTGGAGGGGGCACCGCACACGGCTAAGGAACGATCCGTAGATCAAACTTGTGTGTCTAGGGTGCCCCCCCCTCAGATATAAAGGAGGGAGGGGGGCCCGGCCGCCCCTATAGGCGCTGCTAAGGAGGGGGGGGAGTCCTCCTCCTAGTTGAGTAGGACTCCCTTTCCTAGTCCAACTAGGAAGGAGAAGGGGAAGGAAAGAGAGGAGAGAGAGAGGAAGGGGCCGCCCCCTCCTGTCCTATTCGGACTCCCACAGGGCGCGCCACCTCCTCGGTGCGGCCCCTCTCTCTCCCTCTTGGCCCACTAAGGCCCATAACTTCCCGGGGTTCCTGAACCTCCCAAGACTCCGGCTTTCTCCTCCTGAAAACTTCCTAACCTTTCCGGTGTTCGAATTCATAGCCGTGATCACAACTCGACTTCGGTACATCAAAATATATAAACTCATAATTCATTATCGATATTCTAAGACTATCGGACCGGATCGTTCCCTTTGTCATCGATATGTTACTTGCAGAGATTGATCGTGTATCAATACCTAGTTCAATCTGGCAAGTCTCACTTACTACGTAATACATCATCTCAGCTAACTCATTGTTGTATGCAAGGCTTGATGATGTTTTACATCAACCTTGTTCATGGTCAGAAACATGACCATCTTTGATTAACAAGCTAGTCTAGTAGAGGCATACTAGTGACATGTTGTTTTGTCTATGCATTCACACATGTATCATGTTTCCTGCATTAGTAGAATGCCACTAGTATGCCTCTATTAGACTAGCTTGTTAATCAAAGATGGTCATGTTTCCCACCATGAACAAGGAGTTGTTATTTGATTAACAAGGTCACATCATTAGTAGAATGATCTCGATTGACATGACCCATTCCCTTAGCTTAGCACACCATCGCTTAGTATGTTGCTACCGCTTTTATCCATGACTTATACATGTTCCCGTAACTATGAGATTATGCAACTCCTGCTTACGGAGGAACACTTTGGTGCTACCAAACGCCACAACGAATCGGGTGATTATAAAGGAGTACTACATGTGTCTCCAAAGGCGATGTTGGGTCATGATTTCGAGATTAGGTTTTGTCACCCGATTGCCTGAGAGGTATCTCCGGCCCTCTCGTAATGCACATCATCAAGCCTTGCAAGCACTACAACTAATGAGCTAGTTGTGAGATGATGTATTACTTAACGAGTAAAGAGATTTGCCGGTAACTAGATTGAACTAGGTATTGATACCGACGATCAATCTCGCAAGTAACATACCGATGACAAAGGAACAACGATGTTGTTATGCGGTCTCGACCGATAAAGATCTTCAGAGAATATGTAGGAACCAATATGGGCATCCAGTGTCCCGCTGCTGGTTATCGACCGTGAATAGTTCTAGGTCATGTCTACATTGTTCTCGAACCGTAGGGTCCGCACGCTAAGGTTACGGCGATGCTTATTATGAGTTTATGTATTTTGATGTACCGGGAGTTCGGAGTCCCTGATGTGATCACGACATGTCGAGGAGTCTCGAATGGTCGAGACATAAAGATTGATATATTGGAAGCCTATGTTTGGAGTTCGGAATGGTTCCGGCTAAAACGGAATTTATCGAGTAACGGAGGTTACCGAACCCCCGGAGGTAAATGGGCCACTATGGGCCTTGGTGGAAAGGAGAAGGCAGCCCAAGAGGGTCAAGGCCCCCCCTTCCCTAGTCCTATTAGGACTAGGAGAAGGGCCGCCCCTCTCTCTCTTTCCCTTCCGGAACTTAGTCGACTAGGATTGTGGGAATCTTACTCCCTGAGGAGTAGGACTCTCGGCGCCACCTCTAGGCCGCCGCCCTCCCCGGCTCCTTTATATACACGGGCAGGGGGCACCTTGAACACACAAGTTGATCGTGAGATCGCTCTTAGCCGTGCGCGCGCCTCCACCATATTCCACCTCGGTTATACTGTCAAGCTTAGGCGGCCTCGCCCGTGAAACATCAAGATCGCCACCACGCCGTCAGGCCGACGAACTCTCCTCGACACTCGGCCGGATCGGAGTACGAGGGACGCCATCGAGCCAGACGTGTGTCAAGAACTCGGGGCGCGGAGTAACGGCGCCGGATCGGTCGGATCGCGAGGAGAACGACGACTACTTCCTCTACGCTGTGATCGCTTCCGCCGGGTCTACAAGGGTATGTAGACAACACTCTCCCCTCTCGTTGCTATACATCACCATGATCTTGCGTGTGCGTAGGAAAATTTTTGAAATTACTACGTTCCCCAACACCTGGACCCACTGTGAGTCACAGTGCCTAGGTGTGTTCTCGGTGGCTTTAGCAATTTCTCATGCTATCCTTTTGTTTTCCTTTTCATTTAAAATATTTTCTTGTTTCTTCCAAAATCATTCAAGTTGCTTAAAATTTGAATAAATCAAATCTGAATATTCCTAACCCAAACATAAACATGTTATATATGGATTTGGGGTAAAATTGTCTATAGATTTCAGATTTGAAATTTGTTTTTGGTTTCTAGAACTTGAACATTCCAGCACTTGTCACTTTTATGATTAGGTCCCTAAACTTTGTCAAAATCATAAGCTCTTCATACCTGTTTAAATTTTGACAAATTCTATATGATTTTTACCAGAATCTTGCAAGGATTCTGTTGGTGCACATTCATTTTTCAAATTTGAGCAAACTTTATTTCATTTTTGCCTCACATTTGTACTACAACCCCCACACCTTGTCCAGTTTATATCTTTTGCATCCTAAATAAAAACCTATGAATTTTATATTCATTTGGGAATACTCAATCCATACATTCTAGAAATGCAAATGGATTCCAAGATTGTGCACCCAACTCCTTTTCCTTCCTGGTTGCACTAAACCCCTTTTGAATCTTGTTCCATTCATGACCAGTGCTTCACAACTATGTTTAATATGTCCTTTATATGCATCCTTGCTAGGAAAATGTATAGAACATGAATTTGATATGATTGTGCATTAATCGGACCATTTTTTCACTACTTTTTAGTAAACCACTTACATTAAACTAATTTCACTTGGAGTTTTCACTTGGATCAAACTCCAATTAAACATGCTAGAAAATTTAGTTCAAATGGATCTTTAACATGTCATGCCACTTATTGATTGTGCATTATACAATGCGTTGTTTATTTACTGTATCATTTGATTCTTTCCAGTTTGGTTCTTATCGATAGAGTCTGACAATGTTAGGGAGTTCGTGGAACCGTGTGGCGATCTCTTTGAAGGGAAGGCTCACCATCAACTAGAGGATTCAACATGCAAGGATGATAATTACCTTGGATACTATTACTAGCTTTACTTAATAGATGTCTTGATGCTAGTAATATGATCAAATCATAATTTACCTTGGAAACGTGAGAGGGAGGCGGCACCCGATCTCAGGCCGCTGCATATGATCATATCATAATTTATATAAATGAACAAGAAGATAGATAGGTCACTACCAATATGTAATCATGATTGCACTCTAACGGATCAACTAATAGATAAGTGCTAAACATTTAGCAACCGATGCATTTTTTATAATTGTAGATAAAAAATATTTCCTTATGTTTTCAAATCAAAAAAATATAAAATACTTAGCTTTTCAAACATTATTTTTTGTTATACTATATGATTTTTAAGATAATAATCATATGCGCACGATGGAGCCGACTGGTGGCGGTGGTCTAGCATGTGAGCCCGAGGAGACGACAAGCGTAGCCAGGGCGTGAAGGCGACCACGCTCTCCATGCACGCCCGCGGCCCCGAGCCAACCCCGTCCGGTCATATTTTTTCTCCACTACTATTAAACAATCAAACAAGAATTTTCTTAAGTGCACCCCGCAAAACGTCCACAGACACATCACCACCACAGAATGAATCCCACATGACCCAATCTAACAGCCGTGACTAATTTATTTGAGATCTGGTGTGCGCCTAGCAGTTTATATAGACTGACCATACTCCACCGGATGAAAATATGAAACTCTCCATCCCACCTCCGCAGCCCCTGAAATCACGCTAATCTTACCATATAATCAATTCGAAAAAAGGAAACAGAATCTCGTGTCCCTTGCCACTCTCCTTGCCTTTCCTCGCCACCGCCCCGGACGAATCTCAGCAGCCCTGTCGCCTCCCTGCACGGTGGCCTTGATCCGTGCATCGCATCGTCGCCCTGCACCGCATCCCCGCCTCCCTGCCGGGCTCCCTCGCCGCCCTGCAGCGCACCGTCGAGTGAGCGGCCGCTCCTCCTTCACCTACAATCAAATATTCACAGATTGGTCAGGCTACAACAATATTATTATGCAGGAATCTGCCTTAGTTTTGAAGCAGGAGGCATCCTCATCAGATCGGTCAGGTATGATTAATGGCGACTGCTACAAATAAGCCGGATGATTTCTTAGAGAAATCATCTGGCTATTCAGCCGTTCGATCAGCACACTGTGGTCCGTTGGATTACAGAAACACCACGGCAGCAGTGAGTCAACGTGCAGCGCCGTTGCAGCCCAGGCGAAGCTCCAACGCAGCACCTGATGTTGTCACATGAGCTCCATTGCAGCCCCAGCAGAGATCCGACGCTCCGGCGAAGCTTCATGCAACTTCGGCCAAGCTCCATTGCAGCCCCGGCAGAGCTCCAAAGCAGCGCCGACGGCTCCGGCAAAGCTCCATTGCAGCCTTTGCGGAGCTCCAACGCAGCGCCGGCGGCTCGGGCAGTGCTCCATTGAAACTCCCGCGGAGCTCCAACGCAGCGCCGGTGGCTCCGGCGAAGCTCCATTGAAACTCCCGCAGAGCTCCAACGCAGAGCGAGCGGCTCCGACTGCAGCTCCGCCGCCCATTGGCGTTGCAGCGTCCCTGGTCGACGGTGAGATTGTGGGGTCACAGCGTAGCTGTGCTCGCGTCTAGAAAAAAAAGAGAAGAAGTAAGTGGAGCCGTTGTAGCTGCTGGTGGTGCCTGCAGCAGCGGTTGGGTTGGCTCTACAGCGGCGGCTGCCGCCCGTGACGACCGGCCGGTGGCCGATGACGGCTTATTGTTCCTGTGTCAGCAGAAGGAGATGGTGGTTTGAAGGAGTGGATAAGATTTCAGTGGTGGGAGACGAGGGAGGCGGAGAGGATAAGGTGTGAACGTTGCCGGGTCCACGCCACGCGGGACACGCGTCGCTACGACGAGGCGACTTACGCGTCGCTGTTATCAGCCGGCTGAATTTAAACGTTTTCCATGATTAATTTCCATGGCCAATGGAAACCCACCTGGTCGCCCAATCAGATTTGCCTGAGTCGCGGGTGCCATGCGCGATGACGGCAACTTTGTGTTGTTCCGCGCTGATTACACAGTCGTATGGCGGACGTCGAGTGCCCGACGGATACCTGGTCGCTGGGAAGGACTTCGTGCTCGTGGCGCAACTCTTCTCCAGCGTTTCCGATTCCAACAAGGCTGACGGGAAGTACCTGCTCGCCAACCAACAACAGGTCGACAAACCTGGTGGCGCAAGGGCGGAACCTGTTCCGGCTGCTCCTAGGGGCGTTCAAGGGCGTCGAGCAGATCGTTGTCATCGGATATATCCTAAAGGTTCAGTCCCAGCTTCACTTTGCTCCCTCACTGCACAATTTCTCTCCCATCTGTCGAGATTTACCATGCCTCTCTACTGTACTGCTATTCTACTGAATACTATTCTTGGATAAACACATCAACCGGTGTGGTTAGATGGAGTGATCGATTTCACAAAAAAATGTCATGTTCTGCTACTTGGGTTCACATTCTACAGGTGTGCTGGCTCTAACAGAGTTTTCTCATGGTGCTTTGTTTTCTAATGGTGTTTTTGTACAGTCCGGTGGCCCAGAACCTGAGAGACTTTTCGGTTAACCCTACTATGTGGAGCCGTGAACTGGGCGCTGCCGCGGACGGGGTGGCCTGATGTCTCAAAGCTACAGCTCTGCAGATACTCAGTTGTGTGATGTGGGCAACCTGGTATGTCAACTGAACTATGAGAAAATATGTCAGGTGTTTTCTTCTTCTAGTTGCTTGGATAGTTGGACGAAACTAAGCACTACAACTACCTGGACTATTTTGATTATATTTATATTTGCACTCTTTGATGATTGAAGTGTATCCTGATTGATGGGTAGTTCTTATGCCAATGCCCACAATTTATTTCTTTCATTTTCATCTTCCATTTGCACATATATTTAAGGAGAAAGATGACTGTGACCATAAGATGGAGGGAGCTTGTGAAACTTTATTTACTGCTTCTGGTTGGCCCTAATCGTACCCATAAGACATCCATTTATGATTTTTCTTTGTAAGGGTTCAGTTTTTTATTGTAGTTGTGGGTTTAATGTTATTGTTGCGCAGGACTAATATTCTTGTGTGTTCTTCACTAGCATCTATTCAGTTTTATGTACTTCTGCTCCTAGAAGACACATCTGAATGATGATAAAGTGGCCAGTAGTAACTTCGAAAGCTGAGTTAGGTAAATTTTTGGCTTACATCGGGCTTGCTTGATTTCTATGGAGATACATGGTTAATGCTCTGCCGAAGTGCACGCAAGGTACTGTTTTGGACTGATTGGCATTTTGTGGCAACCTTCAGATGTTGATGCAAAAGACAAGCGACATGTTACTGTTTTATATGGTCTATTTAATTAGCTTTTGTCCCATGTGGTCATGGTACAAGGCATAATTCTGCCAAATGTATTGCTTGATACAGGTACGGAACACAAACACATCTACATGAGCTATTTCATACTTTGCTTTCCTATTTTAATGCTTTGCTTTGCTAACTATTGCTATATTAGTAACTTCCAATAGCATATGACATGAAATATTCATTGCATTTTATTTTGCACCCTGATCCACTCACCCAAAAAGGGGCAACTATCCGTGAGTAGAATCTTGGATTAACTTGTATCATTCTTGTTTTTGTAAGGATCGCAATGAAGCAAAGTAGAATCGCAAGAAGACACAAAAGTTGTGTTTTAGTAGAACGTGCCATAGTCTCTTCTTCGATAGTAATATGCAATACATTTTTTCTATGTTTAATATTAGTAGCACTTTCCTTGTAATTGATCTACAGTGATGGCGGCAACACTAAACTAGAACCTAGGATTGACTCATTTGGCGTGGGCATGCTGCTAGATATGCATGCATGTCCATGCTTGTTTTATATGGAGCTTCATGATGTACATTGACCATGATGATCCTTTCCAACTATCTAAATCAAAACTTAAGGATCCACTGACTAATACTTGTGGCTTTCGGTTTTCTCACTGAAACTACAAGGCTTCACTGAAGGGATGACACGACTTAAGTTCAAGTAATTGAGGGAGTGATAATTCTTATGTGGGTTTCAAAAATATGAAAGTCCGATAATAAACAAAAGGGCTCGTCGTTCAACTTATTTGTATATTTTTATGAACTATATTATTGGTGATACTTCTGTGGTCAAAGATATAAATTTGTCTTGTGTGGATGAATTGAGTTATGAAATTTCATTCCAGGCTTGAGCTTGACAATGATATTTACTTTTATTGGGGTTTGTAATGGGCTTTCATTGAATTATATGAGTAGAGATGCACAATGTGTGTACAAGATTGCTACACTATTATCTTAGCCCTGTTTTGCATAGGTATAGTTTCGTATACCATGTTGAAGGCTACTTCCAGTTCTCCTATTTTATTATCATATTATTTTTGTTAATGTATCTTTTTCCTACCTTACTAGGACTTGTGATGATTCGTGGGTTGTAGGGCATGGGGAGCTTCATGATTTTTTTTCTATGCTGAATGTATCAAAAGATTGTTGTGGTTACACAAAGCCATGGTAGCACAGGTTGTATCTATAGATTGTGATGCATCTTTGTGAGGTTAATTGTGTGCCCCATTTATAGATGCTTCTACGGTTTCTGATTTAATGGTTTACACTGAAGGTGCATAGCATCAATATGATTAGACTTAAGATATAAGGAGAAATAATGGCTAAATACGGAAGTTAAATACACATGGTTTGTCGTTTCCGTAAAGGATGTAGTTATGATAATAGATGAAATATGCTCAAGGTCTAACTTTCAATTTTGTTGTATATGGATCCAGATTTGATGCCAAAGATGTTGTCTATGTGTCTTACTTAAGTGTCAATCTCTAGGACAAAATTGACTAACATACCATTGTATGTAACATGTTCTTGTTAAGTGTGTATGGTTGAGAAGTCCATTTGCAAAACTATATTTGCAAAAGCATAATTTCATACAAATTAAGATTGGAAATAATTGTTTCCTAACTAAGATAATTGGAAAAATTTCTTTCTATGATTATACGTGCGTTGCACGTGCTCGCTTACTAGTCTTCTAAAAAATGCGATCTAATTTTGCGTTAGCCCCGGTCAATTGCGCAGCGCACCACACCACAGGGAGGTCGACAGGTAAGGAGCTGTGGCGTTCCTGAAGTAGCCAGCATGCCCAAAACGGATACTGCCTACTTACACGAAACGAACACCAGGAATGCACTGTGGCAGTGGCTGCCCAGCGTGCACGCGGTACGCGTCTCCCCACTTCATTAAAACAGAGGCAAGGAGTCGTAGACGACGCCGTTGCTGAGTACAGTACTTGAGATGACGGGCAAACTGCACCACCCAAGCAGTCAAGCAATTTCTATACATACGGACCATTGTTCAAGGCCAACTTTACCAGAAAAGACTTTTGTCCCGCTTTATATTATAAAGCCAACCGCACAACAAGCATCCAACAAGGGCCAACACACAAACACGCACACACACACGGAGGTCCACAGGGACAAATAGTACAAGAAAGGGTCAATGTTGAGGGCACAACACAACAAGCCCTAAACCCAAAAACACACGCCACAATCCACATAACCGCCAGGCGGTCTAGTCAGGCTTAGGTGGAGGAGGCGGCAGCGGGGGAGCCACGCGGAGCGCCATCGAGCGGAGATCGGAGAACAGGGCGGTGATGACGTCGCGGTCCTGGGCCAAAGCTGCAGGTAACCACACAGTTTGAAGATTGCATCAATCGCACGACGGAGGGGCACTTTCTGAATAACAAGCTTATTTCGAATGTTCCAAAGCGTTCAGGCGAGAACCCCAACGCACAACCATCTAATATGGCGGTAGCGAGCAGGGCAGGCGTTAAGCTCGGCAAGCAGGTCGGAGAAGTTGGTATTACACCACTGTCTGGCAAACGTTTCGCGGAAGCAGGCCCAAAGGAACTGGGTAGAGTGGCACGAGAAAAAGATGTGGTTAGCATCCTCAATCGTGCCACAGATGGGGCACATCCCATCACCCGGGCCATTACGCTTGAGGACCTCAACCCCAGAGGGGAGGCGTCCACGGATCCATTGCCACGGGAAGATCCTGATCTTCAGCGGGAGACGGATGTCCTAGATCAGGCTAAATGGTTCCAGGGCCGTCGAGGGAGCAATGGCGCCGTACAGGGACTTCGTGGAGAAACGTCCAGAGGGCTCGAGCCGCCAGGACAGAACATCCCGGTCCTCCGCCACGTCCATCGGCAGAGGTGCGATGTCTTGGAGGAGGGAATCCCAGGCGGCCACCTCAAGGGGGCCAAAGGGGCGCCGGAAGGTGAGACGCCCTAAGTCAATAAGGGCCGTCTCGACAGAGATCCGAGGGTCAGCCGCAATTGCAAAAAGTTCTGGGAAACGCGCTGCCAGGGGGGTGTCCCCTAGCCAGCGGTCGAACCAAAACAAGGTCGAGGCTCCGGAGCCAACTGAGATGGATGTGCCGGCGCGTAGTAGTGCGCGCGAAGCTAGATCACGATCGCCGTAATCGGAACCACCCGACGCTGGCAAAAGGCTAGAGGTTGGCCACGGAGGTACTTATTACGGATGATGGTGAGCCGAGGCCTTCCTCCCGCTGGCAATATGCCACAGCCCATCGGGTCGAGGGCAATGTTCATGCGCCGGGAAGACAGATCCCAAGGCCCCCGGTCTTTGGGTTTGCGATGGCGGACCAGCTCACCATATGGTACGTCTGCTTGTCGCCCTCGCCAGTCCAGAAGAACCTCGACTGGTATTTGGCCAACTCCTGGTGGAGGGTCTCATGCAGGCTGTAGAAGCTCATGAGAAACCAGAGAAGGCTAGCAAGCGAGGAGTTGATAAGGATCACCCTGGCAGCTTTCGACAACCAACGTCCCCTCCAGGGTTCAACCCTGTGCTGCATCCTAGTCACCGTCGGGCGAAGATCCGCGAAGGTGAGTCTGGAGTCACTAATGGGCACCCCCAAGTAGGTTGTGGGAAGGTGCCCAGGTGGCAGTTAAGCTGGTCCGCAATGGACAACGCTTCGTCCGGGGGGTAGCTGAGGACCATCACTTCGCTCTTGTCAAAGTTGATGGTGAGTCCCGACATCTGTTGGAAACACAGGAGGAGGAACTTCAGGTTGGCAATGTCGGACGTGGAGCCCTCCACCATGACAATGCTGTCGTCCGCATATTGGACGAGGGAGACCCCTCCTCCGTCCACAAGGTGGGGGACAATGCCCCGGATATGACCGTAGGCTTTGGCCTTATCCAGGATGACCGCGAGGGCATCGACAACCATGTTAAAGAGGAACGGGGAGAACGGGTCACCCTGGCGAACCCCACATAAGGTGGGGAAGTAAGGACCGATCTCGCCGTTAATGTTGACCGCCGTCCGGCCGCAGGTGACGAGTTGCATAACTCGTGTCACCCACCGGTCGTCGAAGCCTTTTCAAAGCAATACTTCCCGAAGGAAGGGCCAGTGGACTGTGTCGTAGGCCTTGTGAAATTCGAGCTTAAGGAATACTACGCGGTGGTGCTTGGATCAAACTTCATGGAGGACTTCGTGAAAGACCAACACCCCATCCAAAATAAATCGGCCTTGGATGAAGGCGGATTGGTTGGGGTGGGTGATAGAGTCCGCAAGAAAGGTCACCCTATTGGCGCATCTTTGCCAGATCTCAAGATCACGCTAATCACGGTGATCGGGCGGAACTGGCAGATGTCCGAGGCCCCAGGAACCTTTGGGACGAGGGTAATGATCCCATAGTTCAGGGCCCAAGGTCCATGGTCCCAGAGAAGAAATCGCCGAAGAGGGCCATGACCTCCGGTTTGATGGTTTGCCAGAATGTTTTAAAGAACAATACTGGCAATCCGTCCGGGCCCGAAGCCGAGGAGGGGTTCATTCCTTTGATCGCCGCAAGGACCTCCTCCTCCGAGAAAGGCGCGACTAAAGTGGCATTGGCCTCAGCGGAAACAAGCTGGGCACCCGACTAGGTATCGGGGGCCAGCGCAGCCCCACCCCGAGGGGTGGGGCTGAAAAGGGCTTTATAGAAGCCATCTATGTGGGCGCGGATGTCCGAGGGTCGAACAAGCTGAGTATCACCCGCCCACAGGGAGTGAATGGAGTTGCGACGATGCCGGCCGTTGGCAATCGCCTGGAAGTAGGCCATGTTGGCGTCGCCCTGGAGCACCCACCGTTGGGTGTCGCGCAACCGCCAGTAGGCCTCGTCGTCGGCGTAAATGACCGAGAGCTGGTCCTCGAGATCATATCTCAACGTCCACTCATCCGGGAAGATCCCGGACGAGTCAGCACGGGTGCCCAGGGCCTGGATGGCGCTCGAGAGGGCCTTCTTGTGGTCACGGATATCATGGCCGAGGTTCGCGCCCCAGCCCTTCATAAACTGGCAGGCTAGCTTGGCACAAAACTGCCAGGAGTCGACCGCGGACATGGCGCGGTGGGGGGAGTCACGCGCGGCGCTCCACTTAGCCGCAACTGCCTCGCGGAACCCGGCTTGGTTGAGCCAGAAGAGCTCGAACCGAAACCGGGGGGGGGGATGGGGGGGGGGCGTTCATTAGCAGAGGAAAGGAGGAGAGGGACATGATCAGAGCCGATCCTGGTAATAGCCTGAACCGAGGCCAGGGGGCATCTGAGCTCCCATTCCGGGGAAACTAAGATGCGGCCCAGGACATATTGCATCGGGTTCGCCTGGCGGTTAGTCCAGGTGAACTGAGCCCCCGTGCGCTCGAGCTCACGGAGGCCAAGCTCCGTGATGCAGTCATTAAACATCTACATCCAGGGGCGATTAACCCGGTCATTATTCTTCTCATCCGGGGAGCGGATGAGGTTAAAGTCACCACCCACCACAACAGGTAGGGGGGAAGCGGAGATCTTCTGCTGCTGCTCGGCGAGGAAGGTCGGGGAGCGGCTCTGATGCGCCGGTCCGTAGATGACGATGACCTCCCATTTGAAGTTGAGCGCACGCTCGAAGATCTCCATACTAACGAAGAACTCACCCCGATCCATACCTCCCACCTCAAAGGTGGCATCCTTAACACCTAAAAGGATGCCACCCGAGTGGCCATTGTTCCCACTAGAAGGGAGCCAATGCCAGGCGAACAGGTGGGAGCTAAGGCTGTCAAGCTCGGGGAGACAGAAATCCGTGCGCATGGTTTCTTGGATGGCGATGATGTCGATGTGCTCGTCCCGGATGTACTCAACTAGCTGGCGGCGGCGGCCGTCATGGCCGAAGCCGCGAATGTTCCAGAAAAGGGCGCGCATCTAAACCGCCATTGAGGGGCTGCTTGACCCCAGGATGGTGGAGGCAATGTGGGCTCTAAGAGCGGCAGTGCGAGAGCGAGTGCGGCCACGAATCTCCTCGACCGGCGTCCTAGAGGGCTGGGGTGCCGGGGTGCGGAGGAGGCGGGCCCGTGTCGCGGCGAGTTACCCGTCAAGGATCTCGCGGGCCTGGATAGCCGCAATCTACTCCAAGGGGGGCCAACCTCCCCCCTGAAAACTACGGACGAGTCTAGAGCCACCTTGGCAAGGCGGCCGAGCGGGACGGCTTCGAGAGCAGAAAAAGAGCAGCTGGAAGAACTGGAAGGGATGTCGGTCGCACCTGACTCGAGGTTCCGGGCCGCAGCCCGGATCTCAGCCCGCTCGGAGATGGACGGCGCCGGGAGGCCGGCCGAGCGATCCGCGTCGAGCCGGGCGCTGCGGTGGGAGGCCGTCACCGGGGTCGACGAGGCCCAAGCCCGACGGACGTAGGACACCGACCAAGGCGGGTGGGAGGCGACGGGGGTGACCACCTCCGCGGAGGCCACCTGCAGCAGACGAGTCGGGGAAGCAGGCGCCGGAGGGATCAGACGGGCACCAGACTCCGCCTGAGGAGATGGAGGGTCCGGGGCCGGCAGATCCGGGGCCGGCGCGACGTCAACCGGGGACGGGGAGGGAGCCGGAGGGGAGGCAGGAGGCGGCAGCGCATCCTCCCAAGGGGGGGTCCATCGGGGGGGGATCCGAGGGGGGAGGCACCGACATGAGCGAGGCCGAAGGCAGCACAGAAGCTGAGGCCGGAGACGAGGGGACGGCGAAGATGCCGGGAGGACGAGGAGGCTGACGCTGGAGATGTCGTTGAGCTCGGCCGAAGAGGAGGGAGAGGAGACAGACGGCGTGTCGGTGGCGGCCTCGGAGGAGAGGGCCAACCCACGCGACCGGCTCGCACTCGTGCCCCCACGCCCCGGAGGTGGAGAGGGGTACCGTGAGGGGGAGCGGCTGCGGCCAGAGCGCTCGTCATCATCCTCCGGATCCTCGTGGCAGGAGGGGCGCGGACGGCAGTAGTGGGAGTCGTCGCGAGGGTCCGCGCCGCCCCCACCAAAGTGGCCATCAGCAAGGTGTCGAGGGCGGCCGACGTGGTTGGGAGGCTCGGGGTAGATCTTGAGGTCGAATCCCTGGTCGTCGAAGAACACTCGAACAGTGGCACGAAGGGTGGAGGAGTCCAAGCACTTGACCTTGACACGAACCTCCTCCTCCTTGCGGAGGGAGAGCTCGTCCACGACCACCACCTTGCCCAGGAGCCTGGACATGCTCCGGATCACCTTCTCAGAGCAGGCGATGTCGGGGAGGCCCGCTATGAGGATGTCACGCCCAATATACGATACTACCCTAAAGAGACTCGGAGGTCCCACCAAGGATAGAACCGCATATTGATACGCTTTTGCAAGGTGGATATCATTACATCATAGATGGGGATACATACAAGAGGCATACAATGCCACACGAATACAACATCATCTTACATAAGAGCACCATCCGACTACGATGAAACACAATCGTAAACTCAAACGACATCCACCTCGCTAGCCCAGTGCTGCCGACCGAACCTATCCCCGATCAAGAAGAAGCGTAAGAAGAACTCCAAAACAAGCAAACATCGCCTCGCGCCATTGATCATCACATAACCTGTACCAAGAATCGTGTTGTAGTAATCAGGAGCCACGAGGACTCAGCAATCCCATTACCATGGGTATCAAGACTAGCAAAGCTTAATGGGAAAGGAAGGGGTAAAGTGGTGAGGTTGCAGCAGCGACTAAGCATATATGGTGGCTAACATACGCAAATGAGAGCGAGAAGAGAAACAATGGAATGATCGTGAAGCTAGCAATGATCAAGAGGTGATCCTGAACTCCTACTTACGTCAAACATAACCCAAAACCGTGTTCACTTCCCGGACTCCGCCGAGAAGAGACCATCACGGCTACATGCACGGTTGGTGCGTTTTAATTCGGATCTGGTGTCAAGTTATCTACAACCGGACATTAACAAATTCCCATCTGCCACATAACCGCGGGCACGACTCTCGAAAGTTTATACCCTGCAGGGGTGTCCCAACTTAGCCCATCACAAGCTCTCACGGTCAACGGCGGATATTCCTTCTCCCAGAAGACCCGATCGCCTCTCGTAATCCCGGTTTACAAGATATTTCGACAATGGTAAAACAAGTCCAGAAGACCACCCGATGCGCCGACATCCCGATAGGAGCTGCACATATCTCGCTCTCGTGGCAACATCGGATGAGCAATCCGCATAACTAAAACCAGACCTCAAGTTTCCGAGGGGCGCCGCAAAGGGTTTCGTTCGACCAAGACTTAGAGAAGCACCGCCCCGGGGCTAAATAAAGATGACCCTCGGGTTGGCCGACCCAAGGGAAAGGTGTAGGTGGTGGTGAGGCAAATGGTAAAACCAAGGTTGGGCCTTGCTGGAGGAGTTTTATTCAAAGCGAACTGTCAAGGGGGTCCCATAAATCACCCAACTGCATAAGGAACGCAAAATCAAGGAACATAACACCGGTATGACAGAAACTAGGGCGGCAAGAGTGGAACAAAACACCAGGCATAAGACCGAGCCTTCCACCCTTTACCAAGTATATAGATGCATTAATTAAATAAGAGATATTGTGATATCCCAACATAATCCTGTCCACCAAGGAGCAATCTTCAACTTCACCTGCAACTAACAACGCTATAAGAGGGGCTGAGCAAAGCGGTAACATAGCCAAACAACGGTTTGCTAGGAAAGGTGAAAAAGGTTAGAGGCTGACATGGCAATTTGGGAGGCTTGAAGAGCAAAAGATAGGTAGCACAGCATAGCGATAGAACAAAGCAACTAGCATAGCAATGATAGTACTGAGATCCAAGGTGACGGTCATCTTGCCTGAAATCCCGCAAGGAAGAAGAACGAGTCCATGAAGAAGATGAAGCCACGAAGATGAACCAAGCGTAGGCGAACGAATCCTCACGATTGCAACGAAAACAGGAACTAACGAGAAGGAGCACAACCGGAAAGAAACAAACAACATATTAAACACACAAGCATAAACAAGGCATGATGCACAACCAAGTATGATGCATGTCCGATTTAAAGAGCATGGCATGGCAAAGTGCAACAAACAACACTACAAATTAAGTGGAGCTCAATATGCAACGAGTTGCATATTGATGAAACACCACATCAATTATTTAGTTCTCTCTCGGTTTTGTACCCAACAATATTAAATGTTATTAAACAATGCAAGGGGTGAAACATATGAAAACTACCTATCTAGGCAAGTTTAAATGAGGCTGGAACCACAAACAACAATTCTGAAAAATCCTCATGTCCATATTTCGAATTTGGCACTGTTCTGCCCTAAACCATATTTTAAAGTTGTTAAACAGGAAAATAAAGTGGACCATATTAAACTATGCATTTTTCTAGCCGATTTACATATAAAGAACATTTAAAACCGAGCTACGGTTATTTAGTTATGAAATAAACCTTTTTAGCATGTCATTTATGCAAAATTAATGGAAACAACAATTTTAATCATCTTCAACATGAATGAAAATTGGACATTGTGAAACTTGATGAAAATCTTAGCAAGATGCATATATGACATGTTTCAAACCGATGCATGATTATTTAAATATGAGCAAAGCAAATAAATTGCATTTTCTGCAATTATGCAATAACTGGGAAAAATAACTGTATGCACAGGCAGAAAAAAAAAACATGCACGGGAGGCTCCATGAGATTCGATCCCAGGACGTCCTGCTGTTTGTGTGTTGAGAATGGACTTGATAGTAGGTGAAACATGAGCAGAGCTTGATCTGGGTGAAGCAAAAGGTGCGGCCGTGGGGATTTGATCCCTGGTCGCCTTGGTGGAAGTGCAGCGCAACGACCAGCTGGGCTTAAATGTGTTTCTGCACTATAGGGGTTTGGCCCTAGATGACACATCTGAAGGAAATATGCCCTAGAGGCAATAATAAAGTTATTATTTATTTCCTCATATCATGATAAATGTTTATTATTCATGCTAGAATTGTATTAACCGGAAACATGATACATGTGTGAATACATAGACAAACATAGTGTCACTAGTATGCCTCTACTTGACTAGCTCATTGATCAAAGATGGTTATGTTTCCTAACCATAGACATGTGTTGTCATTTGATTAATGGGATCACATCATTAGGAGAATGATGTGATTGACTTGACCCATTCCGTTAGCTTAGCACTTGATCGTTTAGTATGTTGCTATTGCTTTCTTCATCGCTTACACAAATTCCTCGCAACTATGAGATTGTGCAACTCACGCTATCGGAGGAACACTTTGTGTGCTACCAAACGCCACAACGAATTAGGTGATTATAAAGGTGCTCTCAGTGTCTCCAAAGGTACATGTTGAGTTGGCATAATTCGAGATTAGGTTTTGTCACTCCGATTGCTCTGGAGAGGTATCTCTGGCCCTCTCGTAATACTCATCACTTAAGCCTTGCAAGCATTGTAACTAATGAGTTAGTTACGAAATGATGTATTACGGAACGAGTAAAGAGATTTGCGGTAACGAGATTGAACTAGGTATTGATACCGACGATCGAATCTCGCAAGTAACATACCGATGACAAAGGAACAACGATGTTGTTATGCGGTTTGACCGATAAAGATCTTCAGAGAATATGTAGGAACCAATATGAACATCCGTGTTCCACTATTGGTTATCGAATCGAGAATAGTTCTAGGTCATGTCTACATAGTTCTCGAACCCGTAGGGTCTGCACGCTTAACGCTACGATGACAGCTTTATTATGAGTTTATAAGTTATGATGTACCAAAGTTTGTTCGAGTCCCGGATGTGATCATGGACATGACGAGGAGTCTCAAATGGTCGAGACATAAAGATTGATATATTGGACGACTATATTCGACACCGGAAGTGTTCCGGTGATTTCGAGAAAACCGGAGGCCGGAGGGTTACCGAACCCCCGGAGCGCAATGGGCCACATGGGCCTTAGTGGAAAGAGAGAGGCGGCTGGGGGCCACACGCCCCTCTCCCTCCTGGTCTGAATTGACTAGGAGGGCGGCGCCTCTTCCTTCCCCTCTCCTTCCTTTCCCTCCTAGTAGGAGTAGGAAAGGGGAGTCCTACTCTACTAGGAGGAGGACTCCTCCTCCTTGGCGCGCCCACAAGGGCCGGCCGCCTCCCCTTGCTCCTTTATATACGGGGGGGGCACCCTAGAAACACACAAGTTGATCTACGGATTGTTCCTTAGCTGCAGTGCCCCCCTCCACCATATTCCACCTCGGTCATATCGTCATGAGTTTAGGCGAAGCCTCGCGCCGTAGAACATCATCATCGCCACCACGCCGTCAGGTCGACGGAACTCATCCCCGATGCTTTGCTGGATTGGAGCCCGGGGAACGTCATCGAGCTGGACATGTGCTGAACACGGAGGTGCCATACGTTCGGTGCTTGGGTCGATCGGATCGTGAAGACGTACGACTACATCCACCGCGTTGTCATAACGCTTCCGCTTAACGGTCTACGAGGGTACGTAAACAACACTCTCCCCTCTCGTTGCTATGCCATCACCATGATCTTGCGTGTGCGTATGATTTTTTTTTTGAAATTACTACGTTCCCCAACAGTGGCATCCGAGCCTAGGTATTATGCGTTGATGTTATATGCACGAGTAGAACACAAGTGAGTTGTGGGCGATACAAGTCATACCGCTACCAAAGATGTCATATTTTGGTTCGGCGGTATTGTTGGATGAAGCGCCCCGACCGACATTACGCCAGACGCTTACGCGAGACTGGTTCTACCGACGTGCTTTGCACACAGTGGTCTGGCGGTGTCGGTTTCCCAACTTTAGTTGAACCCAAAGGTGGCTATGCCCGGTCCTTGCGAAGGTTAAAACAACACTAACTTGACGGACTATCATTGTGGTTTTGATGCGTAGGTAAGAACGGTTCTTGCTAAGCCCGTAGCAGCCACGTAAAACTTGCAACAACAAAGTAGAGGACGTCTAACTTGTTTTTGCAAGGCATGTTGTGATGTGATATGGTCAAGACGTGATGCTATATTTATTGTATGAGATGATCATGTTTTTGTAAGCGAAGTTATCGGCAACTGGCAGGAGCCATATGGTTGTCGCTTTATTGTATGAAATGCAAACGCCCTGTAATTGCTTTACTTTATCATTAAGCGGTAGCGATAGTCATAGAAGCAATAGATGGCGTAAACGGCAACGATGCTACGATGGAGATCAAGGTGTCATGCCGGTGACGATGGTGATCACGACGGTGCTTCGGAGATGGAGATCACAAGCACAAGATGATGATGGCCATATCATATCACTTATATTGATTGCATGTGATGTTTATCCTTTATGCATCTTATCTTTCTTTGATTGACGGTAGCATTTTAAGATGATCTCTCACTAAAATTATCAAGAAGTGTTCTCCTGAATATGCACCGCTGCCAAAGTTCGTCGTGCCTGCACACCACATGATGATCGGTGTGATAAGCTCTCACGTCCATCTACAACGGGTGCAAGCCAGTTTTGCACACGCAGAATATTCAGGTTATACTTGACGAGCCTAGAATATGCAGATATGGCCTCGGAACACGGAGACCGAAAGGTCGAGCGTGAATCATATAGTAGATATGATCAACATAGTGATGTTCACCATTGAAAACTACTCCATCTCACGTGATGATCGGTTATGGTTTAGTTGATTTGGATCACGTAATCACTTAGATGACTAGAGAGATATCTATCTAAGTGGGAGTTCTTAAGTAATATGATTAATTGAACTTAAATTTATCATGAACTTAGTACCTGATAGTATTTTTCTTGTCTATGTTTGTTGTAGATAGATGGCTTGTGCTGTTGTTCCGTTGAATTTAATGCGTTCCTTGAGAAAGCAAAGTTGAAAGATGATGGTAGCAATTACACGGACTGGGTCCGTAACTTGATGATTGTCCTCATTGTCGCACGTAAGAATTACGCCCCGAAGCACCGCTGGGTGCCGTGCCTGCCGCAGAGCAACGCCAGATGTTGTGAACGTCTCGCGAGCAAAGCTGATGACTACTCTATAGTTCAAGGTGCCATGCTTTACGGCTTAGAACCGGTCTTCAACGACGCTTTTGAACGCTATGGAGCAAATGAGATGTTCCAGAGTTGAAGTTAATATTTCAAGCAAATGCCCGGATTGAGAGATATGAAGTCTCCAAGAAGTTCTACAACCGCAAGATGGAGGAGAATAGTTCTATCGGTGAGCATATACTCAAAATGTCCGGGTATAATGATCACTTGATTCAACCGGGAGTTAATCTTCCTGATGATAGCGCCATTGATGTAATTCTCCAATCATTGCCACCAAGCTACAAGAGCTTCGTGATGAACTATAATATGCAAGGGATGAACAAAACAATTCCCGAGGTCTTCGCAATGTTAAAGGCTGCGGAGGTAGAAATCAAGAAGGAGCATCAAGTGTTGATGGTCAACAAGACCACTAGTTTCAAGAAAAAGGGCAAGGGGAAGAAGGGGAACTTCAAGAAGAACAGCAAGCAAGTTGCTGCTCAAGAGAAGAAACCCAAGTCTGGACCTAAGCCTGAAACTGAGTGCTTCTACTGCAAGCAAACTGGTCACTGGAAGCGGAACTGCCCCAAGTATTTGGCGGATAAGAAGGATGGCAAGGTGAACAAAGGTATATGTGATATACATGTTATTGATGTGTACCTTACTAGAGCTCGCAGAGCACTGGTATTTGATACTGGTTCTGCTGCTAATATTTGCAACTCAAACAGGACTACGGATTGCTTAACACCGCAAAGGACGAGGTGACGATCTGCGTGGAAAATGGTTCCAAAGTCGATGTGATCGCGGTCGGCACGCTACCTCTACATCTACCTTCGGATTAGTTTTAGACCTAAATAATTGTTATTTGGTGCTGCGTTGAGCATGAACATTATATCTGGATCTTGTTTGATGCGAGACGGTTATTCATTTAAATCGAGAATAATGGTTGTTCTATTTATATGAGTAATATCTTTTATGGTCATGCACCCTTGAGGAGTGGTCTATTTTGATGAATCTCGATAGTAGTGATACACATATTCATAGTGTTGAAACCAAAAGATGCAGAGTTAATAATGATAGTGCAACTTATTTGTGGCAATCGCCGCTTAGGTCATATCGGTGTAAAGCGATGAAGAAACTCCATACCGATGGACTTTTGGAATCACTTGATTATGAATCACTTGGTACTTAAGAACCGCTCCTCATGGGCAAGATGACTAAAACACCGCTTCTCCGTACTATGGAGAGAGCAAGAGATTTGTTGGAAATCATACATACGATGTATGTGGACCGATGAATATTGAAGCTCGTGGCGGATATCGTTATTTTCTCACCTTCACAGATGATTTGAGCAGATATGGGTATATCTACTTAATGAAACACAAGTCTGAAACATTTGAAAAGTTCAAAGAATTTCAGAGTGAAGTGGAAAATCATCGTCACAAGAAAATTAAGTTTCTATGATCTGATCGTGGAGGAGAATATTTGAGTTACGAGTTTGGTTTACATTTGAAACAATGCAGAATATTTTCGCTACTCACGCCACCTAGAACACCACAACGAAATGGTGTGTCCGAACGTCGTAATCGTACTTTACTAGATATGGTGCGATCTATGATGTCTCTCACTGATTTACCGCTATCGTTTTGGGGTTATGTTTTAGAGACGGCTGCATTCACATTGAATAGGGCACCATCAAAATCCGTCGAGACGATGCCTTATGAACTGTGGTTTGGCAAGAAACCAAAGTTGTCGTTTCTTAAAGTTTGGAGTTGCGATGCTTATGTGAAAAAAGGTTTTCATCCTGATAAGCTCAAACCCAAATCGAAGAAGTGCATCTTCATAGAATACCCAAAGGAAACTGTTGGGTACACCTTCTATCATAGATCCGAAGGCAAAACATTCATTGCTAATAATGGATCCTTTCTAAGGAGTTCCTCTCGAAAGAAGTGAGTGGGAGGAAAGTAGAACTTGATGAGGTAACTGTACCTGCTCCCTTATTGGAAAGTAGTTCATCACAGAAATCTGTTCCTGTGACTACTACACCAATTAGTGAGGAAGCTAGTGATGATGATCATGTAACTTCAGATCAAGTTACTACCGAACCTCGTAGGTAAAACAGAGTGAGATCCGCACCAGAGTGGTACGGTAATCCTGTTCTGGAGATCATGTTACTTGACCATGACAAACCTACGAACTATGAGGAAGCGATGATGAGCCCAGATTCCGCGAAATGGCTTGAGGCCATGAAATCTGAGATAGGATCCATGTATGAGAACAAAGTGTGGAATTTGATTGACTTGCCCGATGATCGGTGAGTCATTAAGAATAAATGGATCTTCAAGAGGAAGACAGATGCTGATAGTAGTGTTACTATCTACAAAGCTAGACTTGTCGAAAAAGGTTTTTGACAAAGTTTAAGATGTTGAATACAATGAGATTTTCTCACTCGTATCGATGCTTAAAAGTCTGTCCGAATCATGTTAGCAATTGCCACATTTTATGAAATCTGGCAAATGGATGTCAAAACTGCATTCCTTAATGGTTTTCTTAAAGAAGAGTTGTATATGATGCAACCAGAAGGTTTTGTCAATCCTAAAGGTGCTAACAAAATGTGCAAGCTGCAGCGATCCATCCATGGACTGGTGCAAGCATCTCGGAGTTGGAATATACGCTTTGATAAGTTGATCAATGCATATAGTTTTATACGGACTTGCGGTGAAGCCTGTATTTACAATAAAGTGAGTGGGAGCACTACAGCCTTTTTGATAAGTATATGTGAGTGACATATTGTTGATCAGAAAGGATGTAGAATTTTGTTGGAAAGCATAAAGGAGTATTTGAAAGGAGTTCTTTAAAAGAAAGACCTCAGTAAAGCTACTTACATATTGAGCATCAAGATCTACAGAGATAGATCAAGAGGCTTGATAAGTTTTTTCAATGAGTACATACCTTGACAAGATTTTGAAGTAGTTCAAAATGGAATAGTCAAAGAAAGAGTTTCTTGCTTGTGTTACAAGGTGTGAAATTGAGTAAGACTCAAATCCCGACCACGGCAGAAAATAGAAAGAGAATAAAAGTCATTCCCTATGCATCAATCATAGGTTCTATAAAAGTATGCATGCTATAGACTAGACCTATTGTATACTCTGCCATGGTTTGGCAAGAGAGTACAATAGTGATCTAGGAGTAGATCACTGGACATTGGTCAAGATTATCCTTAGTGGAATAAGGATATGTTTCTCGATTGTGAAGGTGACAAAAAGGTTCGTCGTAAAGGGTTACGTTGATACAAGTTTTGGCACTGATCCAGATGACTCTAAGTCTTAATCTGGATACATATTGAAAGTGGGAGCAATTTGCTAGAGTAGCTCCGTGCAGAGCATTGTAGACATAGAATATTTGCAAAATACATATGGCTCAATATGATGCATCTGCTGACTAAGCTTCTCTCACGAGCAAAACATGATCACACCTTAGTACGCTTTGGGTGTTTATCACATAGCGATGTGAACTAGATTATTGACTCTAGTAAACCCTTTGGGTGTTGGTCACATGACGATGTGAACTATGGGTGTTAATCATATACAGATATGAATATTGGTGTTAAATCACATAGCGATGTGAACTAGATTATTGACTCTTGTGCAAGTGGGAGACTGAAGGAAATATGCCCTAGAGGCAATAATAAAGTTATTATTTATTTCCTCATATCATGATAAATGTTTATTATTCATGCTAGAATTGTATTAACCGGAAACATGATACATGTGTGAATACATAGACAAACATAGTGTCACTAGTATGCATCTACTTGACTAGCTCATTGATCAAAGATGGTTATGTTTCCTAACCATAGACATGTGTTGTCATTTGATTAATGGGATCACATCATTAGGAGAATGATGTGATTGACTTGACCCATTCCGTTAGCTTAGCACTTGATCGTTTAGTATGTTGCTATTGCTTTATTCATGACTTATACAAAGTTCCTGCAACTATGAGATTGTGCAACTCCCGTTTACCGGAGGAACACTTTGTGTGCTACCAAACGTCACAACGAATCGGGTGATTATAAAGGTGCTCTACAGTGTCTCCAAAGGTACATGTTGAGTTGGCATAATTCGAGATTAGGTTTTGTCACTCCAATTGTCAGAGAGGTATCTCTGGGCCCTCTCGGTAATACTCATCACTTAAGCCTTGAAAGCATTGTAACTAATGAGTTAGTTACGAAATGATGTATTACGGAACGAGTAAAGAGACTTGCCGTAACGAGATTGAACTAGGTATTGATACCGACGATCGAATCTCGTGCAAGTAACATACCGATGACAAAGGAACAACGATGTTGTTATGCGGTTTGACCGATAAAGATCTTCGTAGAATATGTAGGAACCAATATGAACATCCAGGTTCCACTATTGGTTATTGACCGAGAATAGTTCTAGGTCATGTCTACATAGTTCTCGAACCCGTAGGGTCCGCACGCTTAACGTTACGATGACAGTTTTATTATGAGTTTATAAGTTTTGATATACCAAAGTTTGTTCGGAGTCCCGGATGTGATCACGGACATGACGAGGAGTCTCGAAAATGTTGAGACATAAAGATTGATATATTGTACGACTATATTCGGACACCGGAAGTGTTCCGGGTGATTTCATAGAAAACCGTAGTGCCGAAGGGTTACCGGAACCCCCCCGAGAGAGTTAATGGGCCACATGGGCCTTAGTGGAAAGAGAAAGGGCCGGCCAGGGTGTGCCGCGCGCCCCCTCTCCCTCTGGTCCGACCAGACTAGGAGGGCGGCGCCTCTTCCTTTCCCTCTCCCTTCCTTTCCCCTAGTAGGAGTAGGAAAGGGGAGTCCTATCTACTAGGAGGAGGACTCCTCCTCCTGGCGCACCCACAAGGGCCGGCCGGCCTCCCCCCTTGCTCCTTTATATACGGGGGGGGGGCACCCTAGAAACACACAAGTTGATCTACGGATTGTTCCTTAGCCGTGTGCGGTGCCCCCCTCCACCATATTCCACCTCGGTCATATCGTCGCGGAGTTTAGGCGAAGCCCTGTGCCGGTAGAACATCATCATCGTCACCACGCCATCATGCCGACGAAACTCATCCCCGACGCTTTGCTGGATTGGAGCCCGGGGAATGTCATCGAGCTGGACGTGTGCTGAACAAGGAGGTGCCGTACGTTTGGTGCTTGGATCGGTCGGATCGTGAAGACGTACGACTACATCAACCGCGCTGTCCTAACGCTTCCACTTAACGGTCTACGAAGGTACGTAGACAACACTCTCCCCTCTCATTGCTATGCCATCACCATGATCTTGCGTGTGCGTAGGAAATTTTTTGAAATTACTACGTTCCCCAGCAACATCCTCTCGAACTAAACTGAACTGAACTGAAGAAATACGAACAACTGGCAAAAGGGAAAATAAATGGGGGCGCACGGGATTTGATCCCGAGACCCCTTGGATACGACCATGCGCTGTTAACCAGATGGACTACTATAGATCTCTGCTAAGAAATGACTTATGATCAGGATGAATGCCCTGGCATTGATCTGACGAAACTGAAAACGGACGGGAGACATGGCCAGCGCTGGGTGCCAACACCAGCAGCTGTAGGTCGCCGGTGGGGTTGCGGAAACGTACATGGGTGCGCGCGTGCATGCGGGGAGCAGAGGAAAGAGGCCGGAGCTCGAGCATCGAGCTGGAGCTCGTCTCGGCTGCGGCGCACAGCGATACATGGGCGCGTGTGCTCACGGGTATGTGGATCATGCTAAAGAAGCAGCTCGGCTCTAGGTGAAGCAGAAGACGAACCAGAGCAAAACACAAAGGTCGGCCTCCCGGGTCAAGGCGCTCGGCCACGGCCACGGCGGGCGTGCAGCGAGGCGGTGAAGGGGGTTGTGCTCGAGCGCGGGCGCGAGAGCATGACGACCGTGGCCTCGAACTGATGCATGCAGCGGATGCGGCGAGGTGAAGCAAAGCAGGGGCCCGAGCGAGACGAGTGGGGACAAGGTCCGGATGGGTCACGGCAGCGTTTCTCTGAAAGTTTTAGAGATTCGCCGGAGCAGCGAGGGCACGACGATGGCATGGATCTAGTAGTGACTCCGGTGACCTAAACGCGACAGGAAGAAGAGGGAGGGAAGCAGGTATACCTAACTCACCCTAGGACACGGCTACGTCCACGGAGACGAACCGGAGGTGACGCGGACGAGCTCTGAACCTGACGCGGTTCATGTCCGAGGAAGAAGGAAGCAGGGGAGGATGCCAGGCGCGGGACTTGGCGACGCAGAGGAAGCAGACGAAGTAGAGGAAGAAGATCGTGGCGCCCTTGGACCCTTCTTGCTCCTGGCCTTGCTTGAAGTTGAAGAAGATGACGAGGAGGCCTCACAAATGACGGCAGAACGCGCTTGGTGGTTCTCTGCTCCTCTGTTTCTTTAGGAAGAAGGAGAAATAGAGGGAAGGAAAGGGGTGGCGGCGGCGAGAGGGAAACCCTAGGGGCACGGACGCCAAGCGGGACTTCTTATAGGTGGCTAGGAGGGTCGCGGACGGCAAGACTTCGACGTCCATGAAGCAGAGCTCACGGCGCTGGCGCTCCTGAAGGCAGAGGAGGGAGACGTCGCTGTAGCGGAGCAGGTAGCCGCTAGGCGCCTGGGGCTAGGCCGGACCGGGAGGAAGTAGGAAGGCCCAGGTGGCTTCGGTCAGGTGAGTGGGCTGCTGCTGCTCCCTATGCTTCCCATTTTTCAACAACAGGAAGAGAGAGAGAAAAGTGTTGAGAGTTTGAAAAGGGATGTGGCAAAGATGAAAATTGTTATGAGCTCCTGGAATTATGTAGGATTTGAATAAATTGATCTGGCAATTTTTAGAGGTAGGAAAATAATTCAAGTTTGAATTGAATCCAAACTTGAGCCATTTTTGAACCCAACCAAATCATATTCATATGAGCCGAAAATTGGCAGAGAGGGTGTAGGCAATGAGCAAGATTTGTAGGAAAATAATGATCATTTATGGAGGGCAGAAAATGGCACTAGCAAAAATGAAAGGAATAAGAAGGAAGAAGGAGGTGTTGATGCAAGGGTAGATTTGAGAGACATAGCAAGGGGTTTGGTCACATGCAACATGCATAGAGCAAGACAACATCATGAAGAATGCGATGCACATGGTGATTATGATGAAAAGCAAAATGACAAAAGGCACAATGCAATGTAAACAATGATGATCATGAAGCAAGAAGCAAATATGACAAGGCACTCAACATGATCATGGCAACAAACATAGGGAAAAGAAATATGCAAAACAATTATGACAATGCCACACACAATAAAAACACGACAACAACTAAAATAAATCGAAGGCAACTGGAGCATCAGACCCGGGGCGTTAAAGAGGATCCAAGCAGTGTCCAGCACGGCAACCGCCTTGGGGTCCAACAGGGGCTCAGAGATGTTGACGACGAGTTTGTTGAGGGCGAGGGTGATGTCGTCACTATGGGTGCAGAGGCCCAGGCTGACATGAAGCTAGAACCATGAATCTTCAAGAGAATGGGAAAAATTTAGAGGAAAAACTCTTCTTCGGTCTTCAAATGACGACGAGAAACACCACCAAAATTTGTAAAGGCACTCCAGGAGAATGAAAAGCGAAGAAGTTGAGGCAACAATGAAATGATTTGAAATCGATCTTGGAAAGGCATCTAACTGATGGGATCCATTCTTACGTCACACTTGAAAAGAATTGAGAATAACTTCGGGGGAATTAGAAGAGTCAGGTAAGATCCTGGGAAAAGACCTGTGGGTTAGGGCCCACTAAAAGAAAACACCGTTGGAAAGGGTTGTTAAATAGATAGATGATGCACTGGAACAATTGAAATATTTAAATGAGGTGACAACCTCGAATTAATTGGAACATAGACGAATCTCCTGAGATGTCTTCCGAACTCCGGAATGATAAACTGGCGAGAGACGAGCGAGCAAGGAAAACACTTGAGCCAAGGAAAAGAATATGATCAACCGAAAAACTTGAATTGAGTCCACCGGAGAAGTGATGAAGAATTTCAAACACAAGAGAATTCATCGGTTGAAACAATTGACGAAAGACTGAAGAGGCTCCACACGAATGAAATTGATGCTCGAAACAGATTCAGGCTCCGGGAAGAAGAGGGTGGGAGGGCGGGAAACCAAAGGCAACTTGGAACTGGAAAACCAATGAATTACTTCAGGAGGAAAACACCGGTTGAAAGAATGCGAATGCTTCGCACGAGTAGAATGGATACTCGATTACGGACTCCGGTTCCGAGAAGAAAGGGTGGGCGGGTGGGAAAAAGAAGACAACTGAGGATTGAACTAAAGATGAAGAGGATCGAGTCAAGTTGACGAGAAATGCACCGGATAAAAAGAGCTGAGGAACAACGATGGGAAAACCAACTGCGTGATCCTAAAGAAAGTTTGAAAGGGAAGAGGAGTAATTCAAAACACCTACGTGTCACGCCCTCGATGCGGCTATATCTCCCACGTGTCGAAGCACGACTTAGAGGCATAACCGCATTGAAAGCAATGTCGCAAGTGAGGTAATCTTCACACAACCCATGTAGTACATAAGGGAAAGAGATACATAGTTGGCTTACAATCGCCACTTCACACAATTACATGAATAAAGCATTACATCATCCAGATACAATCAAGGTCCGACTACGGAACCAAAATAAAAGAAGAACCCCAAATGCGATAAAAGGTCCCCGATCGACCCCAACCGGGCTCCACTATCGATCAACTAGAACGAAACAACACAAAGGGCAAGATCTTCATCGAGCTCCTCCTTGAGCTCTGGTTGCGCCACCGCCGGTAACATAGGCACCGCAAACTGGTTTTGAAGTATCCGTGAGCCACGAGGACTCAAAGAATCCCATTACCATGGGTATCAAGACTAGCAAAGCTTAATGGGAAAGGAAGGGGTAAAGTGGTGAGGTTGCAGCAGCGGCTAAGCATAATATGGTGGCTAACATACGCAAATGAGAGCGAGAAGAGAACAAGCGGAACGATCGTCAACTAGCAATGATCAAGAGGTGATCCTGAACACCTACTTACGTCAAACATAACACAGAAACCGTGTTCACTTCCCGGACTCCACCGAGAAGAGACCATCACGGCTACACACTCGGTTGATGCGTTTTAATTCGGATCAAGTGTCAAGTTGTCTACAACCGGACATTAACAAATTCCCATCTGCCACATAACCGCGGCACGGCTCTCGAAAGTTTAAACCCCGCAGGGTGTCCCAACTTAGCCCATGACAAGCTCTCGCGATCATCGGCGAATAGACCTTCACCCGAGACACTCCGATCGACTCGGTATCCCGTACATCAAGACATTTCGACAATGGTAAAACAAGACCAGCAAAACCTCCCGGCGCGCCGACATCCCGATAGTAGCCGCACAGATCTCGCCTCGAGCCACGACCGATGAACACTACGACGGCAACCGACGAAACCCCAAGTTGGCTAGGGGCGGCACCGCAAGTGGCTCTGGTTTGGACCAACACTTAGACAAGCATTGGCCCGGGGGGGCTATAATAAAGATGACCCTTGGGTTAATTACTCCCAAGGGAAAAATAGGTGGTGGTGAGGCAAATGGTAAAAGGCAATGTTGGGCCTTGCTGGAAAAGTTTTATTCAAAGCGAACTGTCAAGGGGGTCCCATAAATCACCCGACCGCGTAAGGGACGCAAAATCCGGGAACATAACACCGGTATGACGGAAACTAGGGCGGCAAGAGTGGAACAAAACACCAGGCATAAGGCCGAGCCTTCCACCCTTTACCAAGTATATAGATGCATTAATAATATAAGAGATATCGTGATATCCCAACATAAACCCCGCCCACCATGGAGAAATCTTCAACTTCACCGCAGCTAGCAACGCTATAAGAGGGCTGAGCAAAGCGGTAACATAGCCAAACAACGGTTTGCTAGGAATGGTGTCAAAGGTTAGAGGTTCATGGCAATATGGGATGGCTGGACAAACAGGTAATAGGTAGCGCAGCATAGCGAAAGAACGAGGCAACTAGCATAGCAATGATAGTAGTGAGATCCAGGGTAGCGGTCATCTTGCCTGAAATCCCGCTAGGAAGAAGAACGAGTCCACACAACTCCGGAACGAAACCGAAGCTAACGAGAGAAGCAACCCGGAAAGAAACAAACAACATAGGTAAACACACAAGCATGATCATGGCATGATGCGCAGACAAATATGATGCATGTCCGGTTTAATGAGGCATGGCATGGCATGGCAAAGTGCAACAAACAACACTACAAATTAAGTGGAGCTCAATATGCAACGAGTTGCATATTGACGAAACACCACATCAATTTATTTAGTTCGATCTCGTTTATGTACCCAACAATATTAAATGTTGTTAAACATGGCAAGGGGTGAAGCATAACAAAACTACCTAACTAGGCAAGTTTAAATGAGGCCGGAAACAACGAACAACAAGTCCGGAAAATCCTCATGAGCATATTTATGGATTAGGTACTGTTCTGCCCTAAACACAATTTTAGAGTTGTTAAACATGCAAGATGAGTGCACCATGTTAAACTAGGCAAAATTCTACCCCATTTACATATAAAGTTTATTAAATTCGGAGTTACGGTTAATTAGTTATGAAATAAATCATTTTAGCATGGCAATTAAGCAAATTAACACAAATAGCATTTTAAACATATTAACATGAGATGAAAATGACATATTATGAATCTAGATGAAAAACTAAACATTTTACATATATAAATTATTTTAAACCGATGCACGGTTGTGAAGTTATTATATGCATGAAGCATGGGGGTTTTTCTGCAAAACTGGCAGTCTCTGGAAATAGACAAATTCGCAGCAGGAAGAAAAAAACCCACATGGGCCGAAATCTGCTGGGGCTGGGCTAACAGGAAGAAGAAAAAAACAGAGGAAGGACGCTGGGGGGCTGCTCACCCAGTGGGCCTTGGCCCGTTTGGTGGGGAGGAGGCCAGGCAGGGGGCGCTGTCAACGCGACGACGAGCGAGCGGCTCGAGCGAAATATGGCATCGACGCCGCCCTTCCGTGCTCGCAGTGTAAGGGAACGGCGCACCAGTGCGACATCGGCAAGGCAGCAGCGGAGGGCGGGACTGCCCGGCGATGAGGATCCGGCGCGGGCTCGGGTTCCAGTGGCCGGATCCGGAGGGTTCGGCGAGGTGGAGGAAGGCGAGGCGCGGACGGACTTGGCGCTCGAGACGGCGCCGTCCTCGCTCGAGAACCGCCAAGACGACGGCGACAGGGATCGCGCAAGCGACGCCGCAGTTTGGGCGGCGGAGCTCGTCATGGAGGGGCGCGCGGCCGTGGGGAAGGAGAAGAAAACGGCAGGGGCGGAGCTCTCCGGTGGCCTGCGTGCTCGGGGACGGGAGGACACAGGAGGCGGCAGAGGAGCGAGGGACCCCCGGGCAGAGGAGCTTGAGCATCGGGCGCGCGAGATGGTCCGGCGAGATGGCGCCCGTGTCGTGCTCGTGAGGACGAGGTGGTGGGGAGCACGGGCTTCGATCTGGTGGCTGCTGCCAAGAAGCGGGAAGCACCGGCGAGGAGAAGTGTTTCGGCGACGGCTTAGCCGGCTCCTCTTGATCTGGATCGAGGAGGAGCGGAGGCGCAGCTGCGGTGGTGGAATTGAGGAGAGTGGGTGGTGAGCGCTGCTTGGCCCGGCAACAAGACGAGGGGAAGATGGCGGTGGTGCTAGGGGATTGGGTCGATGGGGAAAACGAGGAGGAGACCACGGGAGGCGCTGGTTGGTTCGCTGGTGAGAACAAGGAGAGTGGCGGCGGCGTGGGGATGGGATGGATGGGACAGATCCTAGTTTTTAGGGTTTGGTCTCAAATAGACTAGGGTCTATATATATGGAGAAAGAGGGAAGTTTTAGGTCACACGATAAAATTCGGACGGTTCCGGATAAAATAGTTAGGGAGCCCAAATGACAAAACGGAGACGCTTTGTAGATGTTAGGGATGATCCGAATCCAACGGTCACGATGTATGGGTTCGGGTTCGGCAAGTTTCGAACGCAGCGAGGGGGTCTATGCACTGTGTTGAGAGGGGGAAAACAAAGACAAAGGTCTGACGAAAGACCACGGGGTCAAGGGGGGGTTTTGTGGTCTCGGAGAAAGAGAGAAGAGAGGGGTCCAGATGGTCTGCGAGAAGGTCACAAAGGCAAAGCGGTCCGAGCAGATCAACGAGGACAAGGGCCCGACAAAATGACAACGGAGGCAAAGAGAGAAAGGCAACGACAAACGAATGCAAGTTTTAAAATATGACGGCAACGGAGTGCCGATGCAATGCGAATGATGCGATGAGATGAGATGCATAACAAGAACAAAATGCAAAACAACAGCCAAAAACCCAAGCACGGAGGAAATAATAAATCACATCGCCGGAAATGGCAAGAGTCGGAGTTACGAATATGGAAAGTTGTATCCGGGGCGTTACAACACTCCACCACTACGAGAGGATCTCGTCCCGAGATCTTGGATGGCACCGGAGGGAAAACGGAAGAGGAAGATGAAGAGGTAAAACTAAGTTGCTTCTTTGACGAACGAGTGAAACCACGAACCTTGAGAGGTTGAGCAATTTAAAAGAAAGAGTACAACAAAGATGAACGAGATTGCAAACAATCCGTTAGAAAAGAGGAACAAGGAGTATTACGAGAACTTGAAGGTTGAAAGACATGAATCAAGAGTTTAAAGGACAAGATAGAATTCGAAACCACTCTGGTTAAAACAAGATGAGAGAGGAAGAATTCGGGCAGCACTCCGGTTAAACATGGAAGGAATAGAACATGAACTTGACAAGATGAGAGGATACTTGAAGAAATCAACAACACACTGCAATGGGTAAGAGGGATTTCAGATAGCACTCCGGTTGAAAAGAGAAGAAAACTTGAAAAGATGAAAAGATATTGAAGAGATGATACAACACTCCGGTTAAATGGATAAGCAAGAAAAGAACACGACCCTCACAAACGCAACGATGATGAGTGAAGAGAGCAACATCACCATGCCTCCGGAAAAAAGAATAGAAGATAGATCATTGGAATAAAGGGACGGAGAAGAAAATGACAACTTTTGCCACCAGTGAACTTGGAAAGCATCCTTGCAAAGAAGATTAGAACGGAGTTGTTGGAGAATCAACAACGAAAAGAATAAGCTTGTAGTGGGCTTATGGAAAACATCTCAAGAATATGAGGTGAGCTTCTGCCACTAACGAAACCAATTGCTTGCTTGAGATCAAGGAAGAGATGAAAACTTCTTCCACCAAGAGGATAAAGAGCAAGCTTGGGTCATGCGTAATCACCACAAAATAGCAACATTCCTTGGGGAAGGCTTTAGGTGAAATCTATACCAAGATAACTCCAAGGAAGAGATTGATGGATTTAAAATACCTCATTCTTGACAACATGTGAATCATGGAACATGAACTCAAGATATCAAGAATGACATAATACCACCTCCAAAATATGGTAGAAAGAATTGCACTTTGGAATGCAAGATGAAGAATGCTTGAACTCCTCAAAACAAAACAAGTGTTGGGCACCATGTTTATTTTAGAGTATAGCTTGGCGGATCTTAACTTCGAGAGAAAACTTGATGAACAATTGAAGAATTAAAAGAATCCTTGACGAACCGTCATGTAGAGCCTCCATGAAGAACTCCGGTAAACAAAAGGAATGAAAAGAAAGAGAAGTTAAAAACACAAGGTGAAGCCTTGCGATGATTTAGATGGATCTACGTGATAATTAGAGCTTGGAACTCCGGAAAAGAAAAGATGAAGCATCTCGAACCAAGAATGTGATATAATGAACAACTCCGGAAAGAAGAAATTAATCACTT
Source organism: Aegilops speltoides (assembly GCA_021437245.1). NCBI lineage: Eukaryota > Viridiplantae > Streptophyta > Magnoliopsida > Poales > Poaceae > Aegilops > Aegilops speltoides. The sequence continues at coordinate 100,257,987 of CM038141.1, read as the reverse complement.
GGATGAACAGTAATAAGAATTACGTTATGCCTATCCTTCACCAATTTAAATTGATGACAAGCAACGGATTTGGCATACCACTTATTCTCGTAGAAAGGATTAAGAGAGATATGGCGCAAGCTTGAGAAGGTCTTCAACGAACCACCGGTAGGATTGGAACAACAAATGAATTGATATGATGAACAAGGAAGAGAGATGTTGAAAGAACCACCGTAAGAATTGAAAATGAACGTTGCAAAGGCACAATTCACCGGGAAGAATTGCAAAATGAATGAAGATACTTGAGGGAATTTAGATACATGAGAACGAAGAGAACATGAACTGATTAGAGGGTACTTGAATGATGCACCGGTAAGAATTCAAGAACGAGAGTTGAAAGCTGAGAATGAGTAGTATTCAGAAATGATGGCCTTCGGATGAAAGAAATGGAAACAACTCATGAAATGCTCCAGATGGGTGAAAAGAATTCTCACAATCGAAAACAATTATGAGAGGATGGCAACAAGCTAGCACCATGGATCTTGAAGAGAATAGAGCAAGATTAAAGAGAAACTCTTCTTCGGTCTTCAAATGATGAGAATGACAACGAGAAACACCACCAAGAATTATTGAGGCACACCGGAAGAATCAAAAGCGAAGAGGTTGAGCCAACTATGAAAAGAATTTGAAAGACCTTGGAGAAAAGCATTTGACTGGTGAAAATTCATTCTTACATCAAACTTGGAAAAGAATTTGGGATAGCTCTGGGAAAATAGAAGAGTCAGGTAAGATCCTGGGAAAAGACCTGTGGGTTAGGGCCCACTCAAAAGAACACCGTTGAAAAGATTACTTGAAAGGGAGATTGCACCGGTTGAATTAAATGACTTGAATGAGATTCCTATCTCGAAAGAGCTTGAACGAATGTAGAGTGGAAACACGAATCTTCAAGATATCTTGAGCACTCCGGAATAACAAATAGCGAGAAGTAGAATGATAATGATGTGCACCGGTATGAGAAGACATTGAAATGAGGAAAAAGGAATATGATCAACACTGAAAGGTTGAATTAAATCCACCGGAGAAGCAAAAGAACGAAGGATGATGGACTTGAAACTGTTGAGCATCTTCATGGGAAATCACCGGATAAGAACATTTATGAAAAAGAATGGAAAGACTTCACATGAATAAATGGATACTTGATTAAGAAATCTGTGTCCTTGAAGAAAAAGGGTGGGAGGGTGGGTAAAAACAAAGGCAACTTGGAGACGGAAGAAACAAACACCGTTAAAAAGAAATGATAATTGGTCTTGCTGATGTTGAGTGATCGGATCCACTTGAAGAGAAACACGCCGGTTGAAAAGGATTGACATGACAATCTCAATTGTCGAGAAGGATTGGTATTCACATTGGAGTATGAGAACACCATTTCGGAAAGGTATGGAATCCACACTTGACATTGAAGCAACTCAATACCACAAATAAAACAAAACAAAGGATTGGCTTGCGTATAAGCGGAACAAACATATGATAGAGATTTCGTCCAAGTTTTCGTGGTGGGGCCTACACGGCTCAATCAGACAAAGCACCATCATGTACAAGGCAAAGGCACATGACATACGGTTGCCCCCAGTCGGCATAGCCAAGGACTCTTTAAGACACAACGAGACCATCAAAACCAACCGTGAATAGGCGGACCACTAGACGTCGAACCCCAATTTCATATCATACATCCGCCGGAAAGATATCCTAAGAGCTACTTGAATTCCCACCTATGAAACTCCCAAACTTTCGGTTATGCAATCGGTGTTGGGGATACAGGGAGCAATATATATCACCCAAACTAACAATCCCTACATCCAAATTGTATCCATCCGTCAACACATAACCAAGAAACCTTCGACATTGTCTACCTCAACCTTCAAAAGCATCCGTTATACGAGTCATGGCAATACTCCGTACTCACCTCAAGATCGGGTTAGCGGGTTATCTCACCAACAACTGCATAAAAGAGATTTTCGATGTCGGCGCATTAAACTCGGTATTCCGAATCGCAACGATAAAATTATGACGACAACACCTCGAGCTCAACTCCCGGACACCGCCACAACCCCTAATGACAGGAGGCACCAAGACAATGTTGTCATCATAAAACCATCGAACGATTCCAAGATACCCGCGTGATCCTAAAAAAAATTTAGTGAAATTTGAGAAGAGAAGAGTCAAAACTCTACGTCAGGATACCTCACCAGAAGGTCGAAGGGACCGAGGAGTAAAAAGAATTCCTAAACTCTCCGATATATATAATCCTAAATGACTCAAAACTTTTTTTCTAGACACAACTCGCCACTAAAAACGATCAAGCAAAGGGGCTCCTAAGGTCGGGATGGCTCGATTACCAACTTGAACGCCTCGATGCGGCTATATCTCCCACATGTCGGCACGACTTAGAGGCATAACCGCATTGAAAGCAATGTCGCAAGTGAGGTAATCTTCACACAACCCATGTAGTACATAAGGGAAAGAGATACATAGTTGGCTTACAATCGCCACTTCACACAATTACATGAATAAAGCATTACATCATCCAGATACAATCAAGGTCCGACTACGGAACCAAAATAAAAGAAGAACCCCAAATGCGACAAAAGGTCCCCGATCGACCCCAACCGGGCTCCACTCTTCGATCAACTAGAACGAAACAACACAAAGGGCAAGATCTTCATCGAGCTCCTCCTTGAGCTCGGTTGCGCCACCGCCGGTAACATAGGCACCGCAAACTGGTTTTGAAGTATCCGTGAGCCATGAGGACTCAAAGAATCCCATTACCATGGGTATCAAGACTAGCAAAGCTTAATGGGAAAGGAAGGGGTAAGTGGTGAGGTTGCAAAGCAGCGCTAAGCATAATATGGTGGCTAACATACGCAAATGAGAGCGAGAAGAGAACAAGCGGAACGATCGTCAACTAGCAATGATCAAGAGGTGATCCCGAACACCTACTTACGCCAAACATAACACGGCCGTGTTCACTTCCGGACTCCGCGAGAAGAGACCATCACGGCTACACACTCGGTTGATGCGTTTTAATTCGGATCAAGTGTCAAGTTGTCTACAACCGACATTAACAAATTCCCATCTGCCACATAACCGCGGCACGGCTCTCGAAAGTTTAAACCCTGCAGGGTGTCCCAACTTAGCCCATGACAAGCTCTCGCGATCATCGAAGAATAGACCTTCACCCGAGACACTCCGATCGACTCGGTATCCCAGACATCAAGACATTTCGACAATGGTAAAACAAGACCAGCAAAACCTCCCGGCGTGCCGACATCCCGATAGTAGCCGCACAGATCTCGCCTCGAGCCACGACCGGATGAACACTACGACGGCAACCGATTTAAACCCCAAGTTGGCTAGGGCGGCACCGCAAGTGGCTCTGGTTTGGACCAACACTTAGACAAGCATTGGCCCGGGGCTATAATAAAGATGACCCTTGGGTTAATTACTCCCAAGGGAAAAATAGGTGGTGGTGAGGCAAATGGTAAAAGGCAATGTTGGGCCTTGCTGGAAAAGTTTTATTCAAAGCGAATCGTCAAGGGGTCCCATAAATCACCCGACCGCGTAAGGGACGCAAAATCCGGGAACATAACACCGTATGACGGAAACTAGGGCGGCAAGAGGGAACAAAACACTGTGCATAAGGCCGAGCCTTCCACCCTTTACCAAGTATATAGATGCATTAATAATATAAGAGATATCGTGATATCCCAACATAAACCCTGTCCACCATGGAGAAATCTTCAACTTCACCGCAGCTAGCAACGCTATAAGAGGGCTGAGCAAAGCGGTAACATAGCCAAACAACGGTTTGCTAGGAATGGTGTCAAAGGTTAGAGGTTCATGGCAATATGGGATGGCTGGACAAACAGTAATAGGTAGCGCAAAGATAGCGAAAAACGAGGCAACTAGCATAGCAATGATAGTAGTGAGATCCGTGGTAGCGGTCATCTTGCCCAAATCCCGCTAGGAAGAAGAACGAGTCCACACAACTCCGAACTAAACCGGCTAACGAGAGAAGCAACCCGGAAAGAAACAAACAACATAGGTAAACACACAAGCATGATCATGGCATGATGCGCAGACAAATATGATGCATGTCCGGTTTAATGAGGCATGGCATGGCATGGCAAAGTGCAACAAACAACACTACAAATTAAGTGGAGCTCAATATGCAACGAGTTGCATATTGACGAAACACCACATCAATTTATTTAGTTCGATCTCGTTTATGTACCCAACAATATTAAATGTTGTTAAACATGGCAAGGGGTGAAGCATAACAAAACTACCTAACTAGGCAAGTTTAAATGAGGCCGGAAACAACGAACAACAAGTCCGGAAAATCCTCATGAGCATATTTATGGATTAGGTACTGTTCTGCCCTAAACACAATTTTAGAGTTTTTAAACATGCAAGATGAGTGCACCATGTTAAACTAGGCAAAATTCTACCCCATTTACATATAAAGTTTATTAAATTCGGAGTTACGGTTAATTAGTTATGAAATAAATCATTTTAGCATGGCAATTAAGCAAATTAACACAAATAGCATTTTAAACATATTAACATGAGATGAAAATGTGCTCATGGCAAGCGAAACAGGGGCCAGGACTGCCCGGCGATGAGATCCAAGCGGACTCGGGTTCGATGGCGGATCCGGAGGGTTGGCGAGTGGAGGAAAGCGGCGCGACGGACTTGGCGCTTCGAGGCAGCGCCGTCCTCATCGAGAACCGTGAAAACGGCAGCGACGAGGATGACAGCGACGCCGCGAGATTTAGGCGGCGAGCTTCGTCGCGGGAGGGCGGCGGCCGTGGAAGGAGAAGAAAAGGCAGCGGCGGAGCTCTCCGGTAGCTGCGTGCTTTCGGGGCGGGAGGACCAGGAGGCGGCGAAGGCGAGGACCCCAGGCGGAGAGCTTGAGCATCGGCGCGCGAGATGGTCCGGCGAGATGGCGCTCGGTGTCGTGCTCGTGAGGGCGAGGTGGTGGGGAACACGGGCTTCGATCTGGTGGCTCTTCTGCTAAGCGGGAAGCACCGGCGAGGAGAAGTGCTCGGGCGACGGCTTGGGGCCGGTCTCCTCTTGATCTGGATCGAGGAGGGAGCGGGAGGCGCGGCTGCGGTGGTGGAATTGAGGGAGAGTGGGTGGTGAGCGCTGCTTGGCCCGGCGCTGAAGACGAGGGGAAGATGGCGGTGGTGCTAGGGGATTGGGTCGATGGGGAAAACGAGGAGGAGACCACGGGAGGCGCTGGTTGGTTCGCTGGTGAGAACAAGGAGAGTGGCGGCGGCGTGGGGATGGGATGGATGGGACAGATCCTAGTTTTTAGGGTTTGGTCTCAAATAGACTAGGGTCTATATATATGGAGAAAGAGGGAAGTTTTAGGTCACACGATAAAATTCGGACGGTTCCGGATAAAATAGTTAGGGAGCCCAAATGACAAAACGGAGACGTTTTGTAGATGTTAGGGGATGATCCGAATCCAACGGTCACGACAGAAGGGTTCGGGTTCGGGCAAGTTTCGAGCACGCGAGGGGTCTATGCCTTTGTGTTGAGAGGGGAAAACAAAGACAAAGGTCGGACGAAAGACCACGGGGTCAAGGGGGTTTTGTGGTCTCGGAGAAAGAGAGAAGAGAGGGGTCCAGATGGTCTGCGAGAAGGTCACAAAGGCAAAGCGATCGAAGCAGATCAACGAGGACAAGGGCCCGACAAAATGACAACGGAGGCAAAGAGAGAAAGGCAACGACGAACGAATGCAAGTTTTAAAATATGACGGCAACGGAGTGCCGATGCAATGCGAATGATGCGATGAGATGAGATGCATAACAAGAACAAAATGCAAAACAACAGCCAAAAACCCAAGCACGGAGGAAATAATAAATCACATCGCCGGAAATGGCAAGAGTCGGAGTTACGAATATGGAAAGTTGTATCCGGGGCGTTACACTACGCCAAGGTTCCTCACCAGAGCGAAGAAGGGGCTGAGGAGTAAAAATAATTCCTACTCTCCGATATAACTAGACTCCGAAAACAGTTTTCTTCTAGACTCGACAACGGCCAAACTACACGATCGATCAAGGGGGCTCCTATGGTCGGTCGAGGCTCTGATACCAACTTGTCACGCCCAATATGCGATACTATCCTAAAGAGACTCGTAGGTCCCACCAAGGATAGAACTGCATATTGATACGCTTTTGCAAGGTGGATATCATTACATCAACATTACATCATAGATGGGGATACATACAAGAGGCATACAATGCCACACGAATACAACATCATCTTACATAAGAGCACCATCCGACTACAGATGAAACACAAACAAAAACTCAAACGACATCCACCCTGCTAGCCCAGGCTGCCGACCTGGAACCTATCACCTGATCGAAGAAGAAGCAGAAGAAGAACTCCAAAACAAGCAAACATCGCTCTCACATCATTGATCATCACATAACCTGTACCTGCAATTGTTGTTTTAGTAATCTGTAAGCCACGAGGACTCAGCAATCCCATTACCATGGGTATCAAGACTAGCAAAGCTTAATGGGAAAGGAAGGGGTAAAGTGGTGAGGTTGCATCAGCGACTAAGCATATATGGTGGCTAACATACACAAATGAGAGCGAGAAGAGAAACAATGGAACGGTCATGAAGCTAGAAATGATCAAGAGGTGATCCTGAACTCCTACTTACGTCAAACATAACCCAAAACCGTGTTCACTTCCCAGACTCCGCCGAGAAGAGACCATCACGGCTACACGCATGGTTGATGCGTTTTAATTCGGATCTGGTGTCAAGTTATCTACAATCGGACATTAACAAATTCCCATCTGCCACATAACCGCGGGCACGGCTCTCGAAAGTTTATACCCTGCAGGGGTGTCCCATCTTAGCCCATCACAAGCTCTCACGGTCAACGAAGGATATTCCTTCTCCCAGGAAGACCCGATTAGTCTCGGAATCCCGGTTTACAAGACATTTCGACAATGGTAAAACAAGTCCAGCAAGACCGCCCGATGCTCCGACATCCCGATAGGAGCTGCACATATCTCGTTCTCAGGGCAACACCGGATGAGCAATCCGTATAACTAAAACCGACCTCATGTTTCCACGAGGGGCGCAAAGGGTTTCGTTCGCACCGACACTTAGAGAAGCAACGGCCGGGGCTAAAATAAAGATGACCCTCGGGTTGGCCGACCCAAGGGAAAGGTGTAGGTGGTGGTGAGGCAAATGGTAAAACCAAGGTTGGGCCTTGCTGGAGGAGTTTTATTCAAAGCGAACTATCAAGGGGGTCCCATAAATCACCCAACCGCGTAAGAAACGCAAAATCAAGGAACATAACACCGGTATGGCGGAAACTAGGGCGGCAAGAGTGGAACAAAACACCAGGCATAAGGCCGAGCCATCCACCCTTTACCAAGTATATAGATGCATTAATTAAATAAGAGATATTGTGATATCCCAACATAATCCTGTCCACCAAGGAGCAATCTTCAACTTCACCTACAACTAACAACGCTATAGGAGGGGCTGAGCAAAGCGGTAACATAGCCAAACAACGGTTTGCTAGGAAAGGTGAAAAAGGTTAGAGGCTGACATGGAAATTTGGGAGGCCTGAAGAGCAAAAGATAGGTAGCGCAGCATAGCGATAGAACGAAGCAACTAGCATAGCAATGATAGTAGTGAGATCCAAGGTGACAGTCATCTTGCCTGAAATCCCGCAAGGAAGAAGAACGAGTCCATGAAGAAGATGAAGCCACGAAGATGAACCAAGCGTAGGCGAACGAATCCTCACGATCGCAACGAAAACAGGAACTAACGAGAACGAGCACAACCGGAAAGAAACAAACAACATGGTAAGCACACAAGCATAAACATGGCATGATGCACAACCAAGTATGATGCATGTCCGATTTAAAGAGCATGGCATGGCAAAGTGCAACAAACAACACTACAAATTAAGTGGAGCTCAATATGCAACGAGTTGCATATTGATGAAACACCACATCAATTATTTAGTTCTCTCTCGGTTTTGTACCCAACAATATTAAATGTTATTAAACATGGCAAGGGGTGAAGCATATGAAAACTACCTATCTAGGCAAGTTTAAATGAGGCCGGAACCACAAACAGCAATTCCAAAAAATCCTCATGTCCATATTTCGAATTTGGCACTGTTCTGCCCTAAACCATATTTTAAAGATGTTAAACAGGAAAATAAAGTGGACCATATTAAACTATGCATTTTTCTAGCCCATTTACATATAAAGAACATTTAAAACCGAGCTACGGTTATTTAGTTATGAAATAAACCTTTTTAGCATGTCATTTATGCAAAATTAATGGAAACAAAAATTTTAATCATCTTCAACATGAATGAAAGTTGGACATTGTGAAACTTCATAAAAATCTGAGCAAGATGCATATATGACATGTTTCAAACCGATGCATGATTATTTAAATATGAGCAAAGCAAATAAAGTGCATTTTCTGCAATTATGCAATAACAGGGAAAAATAACTATATGCACAGGCAGAAAGAAAAAAAACATGCGCGGGAGGCTCCATGAGATTCGATCCCAGGACGTCCTGCTGTTTGTGCGCTGAGATGACTAGTGGGCTACTGACTGGATTATGCTGAAGAATGGACTTGATAGTAGGTGAAACATAAGCAGAGCTTGATCTGGGTGAAGCAAAAGGTGCAGCCATGGGGATTTGATCACTGGTCGCCTGGGTGGAAGTGCAGCGCAACGACCAGCTGGGCTGAAATGTGTTTCTTCACTATAGGGGTTCGGCCCTAGATGACACATCCTCTCGAACTGCACTGAACTGAACTGAAGAAACACGAACAAGTGGCAAAAGGGAAAATAAATGGGGACGCACGGGATTTGATCCCGAGACTCCTTGGATACGACCATGCGCTGTTAACCAGATGGACTACTATAGATCTCTGCTAAGAAATGCCTTATGATCAGGATGAATGCCCTGGCGTTGATCTGACGAAACTGAAAACGGACGGGGGACATGGCCAGCGCCGGGAGCCAACACCAGCAGCTGCAGGTCACCGGCGGGGTTGTGGAAACGTACATGGGTGCGCGCGTGCATGCGGGGAGCAGAGGAAAGAGGCCGGAGCTCGAGCATCGAGCTGGAGCTCGTCTCGGCTGCGGCGCACAGTGATACATGGGCGCGTGTGTTGACGGGTATGTGGATCATGCTAAAGAAGCAGCTCGGCTCTAAGTGAAGCGAAGACGGCGACCGAGCAAAACACAAAGGCCGGCCTCCAGGTCAAGGCTCGGCCACGGCCACGGCGGGCGTGCAGCGAGGCGGTGAAGGGGGTTGTGCTCGAGCGCGGGCGCGAGAGCACGACGACCGTGGCCTCGAACCGATGCGTGCAGCGGATGTGGCGAGGTGAAGCGAAGCAGGGGCCCGAGCGATACGAGTGGGGACAAGATCCGGATGGGTCACAACAACGTTTCTCTAGAAGTTTCAGAGATTCGCCGGAGCAGCGAGGGCATGACGATGGCATGGATCTAGTAGTGACTCCGGTGACCTAAACGCGACAGGAAGAAGAGGGAGGGAAGCAGGTATACCTAAATCACCCTAGGAGACGGCTACGGCCACGGAGACGAACCGAATGCGACGCGGACGAGCTCTGAACCCGACGCGGTTCCTGTCCGAGGAAGAAGGAAGCAGGGGAGGACACCAGGCGTGGGACTTGGCGACGCAGAGGAAGCAGACAAAGTACAGGAAGAGGATCGTGGCGCCCTTGGACCCTTCTTGCTCCTGGCCTTGCTTGAAGTTGAAGAAGACGACGAGGAGGCCTCACAAACGACGGCGGAACGCGCTCGGTGGTTCTCTGCTCCTCTGTTTCCTTAGGAAGAAGGAGAAACAGAGGGAAGGAAAGGGGTGGCGGCGGCGAGAGGGAAACCCTAGGGGCACAGACGCCAAGCAGGGTTTCTTATAGGTGGCTAGAAGGGGCGCGGACGGCAAGACCTCGACGTCCGTGAAGCAGAGCTCACGGTGGTGGCGCTCCTGAAGGCAGAGGAGGGAGACGGCGCTGTAGCGGAGCAGGTAGCCGCTAGGCGCCTGGGGCTGGGCCGGACCGGGAGGAAGTAGGAAGGCCCAGGTGGCTTCGGTCAGGTGAGTGGGCTGCTGCTGCTCCCTATGCTTCCCATTTTTCAACAACGGGAAGAGAGAGAGAAAAGTGTAGAGAGTTTGAAAAGGGATGTGGCAAAGATGAAAATTGTTATGAGCTCCTGGAATTATGTAGGATTTGAATAAATTGATCTGGCAATTTTTAGAGGTAGGAAAATAATTCAAGTTTGAATTGAATCCAAACTTGAGCCATTTTTGAACCCAACCAAATCATATTCATATGAGCTGAAAATTGGCAAAGAGGGTGTAGGCAATGAGCAGGATTTATAGGAAAAGAATGAACATTTATGGAGGATAGAAAATGGCACTAGCAAAAATGAAAGGAATAAGAAGGAAGAAGGAGGTGTTGATGCAAGGGTAGATTTGAGAGACATAGCAAGGGGTTTGGTCACATGCAACATGCATAGAGCAAGACAACATCATGAAGAATGCAATGCACATGGTGATTATGATGAAAAGCAAAATGACAAAAGGCACAATGCAATGTAAACAATGATGATCATGAAGCAAGAAGCAAATATGACAAGGCACTCAACATGATCATGGCAACAAACATAGGGAAAAGAAATATGCAGAACAATTATGACAATGCCACACACAATAAACACACGACAACAACTAAAATAAATCGAAGGCAACTAGAGCATCGGACTCGGGGCGTTACAGAGGATCCAAGCAGTGTGCAGCACGGCAATCGCCTTGGGGTCCAACAGGGGCTCAGAGATGTTGACGACGAGTTTGTTGAGGGCGAGGGTGATGTCGTCGCTACGGGTACAGAGGCCCAGGCCGAGAGCGTCGGGGAAGACCACGGTGAAGGAGCTATCCGAGGTTGGAGTCACCTGCCAGTCCCAGACTCGATGACAGAGGTGGTTAAGCTCCACCTCGATCATCTCCGGCGAAGCGACCCCGCCCCCCATGATGGTCACGACAGCAAGGAGCGACAGAGACGGAGGGGGGACGTCCTCCACCTCGATGTGGAAGAATCCGAGGCCCTCGCTGCCGTGGCCGTACATCATGAGCTCCTCTGTCATCGGTCGGTCCGGGCAGAGAGCCGCGGGATGGCCCGACTCCTTGCAGAGGTAGCACGTCGGCGGGTTGGGGCACTCAACCTGGTAGTGACCGACAACACCGCAGTTGAAGCACGGAGGAGGGTCGCGAGGGGCACTGGAGTTGGGCGCGGCCAAGGACGCGGGAGCCAGAGCCGTGGTAGAGGGGGTTCGGGTGGCACCCCTCTTCTTCTTCTTCTTCTTGGCGCCTTGGCGGCCGCGGGCCCTGGGGCCACCATTGCCCGGAGGAAGCCTTTCAGGGCTTGCTCGGGGACCGGAGTGGACTGCCGCAGAAATTGGTCGAACAGGTGGTGTGCATCTTCCGGGCTGAGCGTCCCGGAGCGGACGCGCTCAGCGGCAGCGGCAAAGGCGACGTGCGGAGACCAGGAGGCAGGAGGGTGAGGGCTGCGAGGTGGAAGTGCAGGAGGAGGAGCAGCGGTGGAGGAGGAGGAGGCAGGACATCGGCGTAGAGAAGGAGGAGCGGCGGGGGAGGCGGGACGGGCGTTGTGCGCCTACTGGACTGGGCTGGACTGGACTGGACTAGTATTGCTTTGCTTTGCTTGTGAAGGCATGCTGTGATCGAAACTAATGATCCAAAGGTTCTAATCCACGCATGACACTTGATTAAATGCTCAACTCACTCATCGTGCGTAAATCGTCGAAAGAGTGTTGTGATACTATCATATACACACTCTTTTGTTTTCTGTCACACATACATGCCATTTTTGACATACAGTAACATCGATCACCAAGTTTATTGAATATATGCGTATAAAAACGAAGAATATACAATATTCTACTCCCTCTGTTCACAAATATTATTATGATAGATCCCATCAAAAAGTTATAATTGTGATAGATAATATTGAAAATAATAATTTTAAATGTTTTCCACTTCTCAAAAATAATAATTTTTGAGGCAAATCTATACACATGATTTTCAAATTGAAAATGTAAACAATTATATGATATTTGATCTAAGATTTTGACAGAAGGCACGTGTAAAGCCTCACTTCGATGGACCGTGTGTCGTTATCTAAGAAAAAGAGTTTTCTCCTCGCAACTCTCGCGATAGAAAAGGCGGCTAGGGTTTCCCAAACAGATACTGAAACAAATGGGAAAATTAAAAAATAAGTAAAACCAGCAGAGATTAAAAGGGAAAAAAGAATAAAATCTTCCCAAAACAGGAAGGACATGAGTCGACCCATAGGCTCACAGTGTCTGCATTTCCTCAAATCCGCCATCCGGTATGCTTGGATTTTAATTAGAAAAATATGTAGAATCTTAATATGACATTATTTTACGTGTTAACAGTTTTTTAAATGCTTTTTGTCTGCACCCATAATCAAATAGCACACAAATCCGTCTTTCTTTCACATTGACGTCGATTTTGGATTGAAAATGAACATCAAATTGAAAATGTAAACAATTATATGATATTTGATCTAAGATTTTGACAGAAGGCACGTGTAAAGCCTCACTTCGATGGACCGTGTGTCGTTATCTAAGAAAAAGAGTTTTCTCCTCGCAACTCTCGCGATAGAAAAGACGGCTAGGGTTTCCCAAACAGATACTGAAACAAATGGGAAAATTAAAAAATAAGTAAAACCAGCAGAGATTAAAAGGAAAAAAAGAATAAAATCTTCCCAAAACAGGAAGGACATGGTCGACCCCATAGGCTCACAGTGTCTGCATTTCCTCGTCCGCCATCCGGTATGCTTGGATTTTAATTAGAAAAATATGTAGAATCTTAATATGACATTATTTTACGTGTTAACAGTTTTTTAAATGCTTTTTGGCTGCACCCATAATCAAATAGCACACAAATCCGTCTTTCTTTCACATTGACGTCGATTTTGGATTGAAAATGAACATCAAATTGAAAATGTAAACAATTATATGATATTTGATCTAAGATTTTGACAGAAGGCATGTGTAAAGCCTCACTTCGATGGACCGTGTGTCGTTATCTAAGAAAAATAGTTTTCTCCTCGCAACTCTCGCGATAGAAAAGGCGGCTAGGGTTTCCCAAACAGATACTGAAACAAATGGGAAAATTAAAAAATAAGTAAAACCAGCAGAGATTAAAAGGAAAAAAAGAATAAAATCTTCCCAAAACAGGAAGGACATGGTCGACCCCATAGGCTCACAGTGTCTGCATTTCCTCGTCTGCCATCCGGTATGCTTGGATTTTAATTAGAAAAATATGTAGAATCTTAATATGACATTATTTTACGTGTTTACAGTTTCTTAAATGCTTTTTGGCTGCACCCATAATCAAATAGCACACAAATCCGTCTTTCTTTCACATTGACGTCGATTTTGGATTGAAAATGAACACCTCAGCAAAATCAGATGGGAGATGAAAGAAATCATCTATAGCCACACATCCATGCCTTGGCAAAACCTCACAAGATGGAAAATAAAATAGATTTCTCATCTTATGCGCTGAGAGAGAGAGAGAGAGAGAGAGAGAGAGAGAGAGAGAGAGAGAGAGAGAGAGAGAGAGAGAGAGAGAGAGAGAGAGACCTACATTCAAACACGTTGGGACTATGTTAGCACTAAGGCCACCGTCGTGAGGGTGAAAAGGAAGGTAAGCGGCAACAAAGATGGGATATCATGTTGACATAAAAGACATGGACCTACTGGGATTGGAATGAAAGAAATTATTTATGGCCACACATGCATGCCTAGGCAAAACCTCACGGGGATGGAAAACAAAGGAGATTTCCCATCTTATGCCAAGAGATGCCGTAGGATTGACTACATTCAAACACATTATGATTGTGTAAGCATTAAGGCCACTGTCGGCGAGGGTGGAAAGAAGGGTAAGTGGCAACACAGATGGCATGTCATGTTGAAATAAAGGAAGTGGACATGTTAGGGTCTTGAATCATGGTTGGGACGTGTTTTTCTTTCTTTCGTTGCAACGCACAACCTCTTTTGCTAGTCTTATTATATAGAGTTCTGATCATAACAATTTTATTCATCAAATAATAGTTAGGTCGTTTACATACTGGTGAAGGGACATTGGATTTTCAAGATTCAGACTTGTTAATGCTAAAACAGCGTTTTGCCAAGCAAATCAGTCACCATATTTGCTTCCCAGCTATAGTGGACAAGACTGATGCTAGCAAACTCCATGACTTGTAATAATTGAAACATCAGTCCGAATATAAGCATTGGATGACAGATAGCCTCCAGCGCCATCATACTGTCAGATTCGATGATGAGTTTAGTGCACCTCATTTTTTCTTCTAGTCTTATTTATATGTACTACTCTTTCCACAAAGAAATATAAAAACGTTTAGATCACTAAGTGATCCATACGCTTATATATATTTTTTTACATAGGAAGTACTACTTATGTACAAACATTTATTTCTCAACGTGTCTCTAGACATGAAAAATAATAGTAGCAAAATGGATAAAAAGAGATGTATCTAGAATTATAATATGTGTAGATACATCTCCTTTTATCCATTTTGATGACAAGTATTTCCGGACGGAGGGAGTAGTAGTAAAACCCAACTGAAATGCATATATAAACTGAATTTGCGATATTCAATTTAAGCAGACGAGGATAGCTTCAATCCGAGGTGGATGAGCGGGGCCACTTTCTTCACCGAGGGCCTGGCCATGATGCGCCCCCACCACGCCATGACGCTCGCGCGCGACTCCAGCAGCGTCGCGTACTCGGTGCCGGCCACCAGGCAGTAGGTGAAGCCGAAGTGGACGAGGTCGGCGAGGCTGAAGAAGTCCCCGGCGAGGTACGGCGAGCTCGACAGCCGCGCCTCGTACACGTCGAGGACCTTCTCGAGCTTCCCGACGTACTCGTCGACGACGGCCTGGTCTCGCGCGCCGCCGATGAACGGCAGGATGACGCACTGCCGGACGACGTTGGCGATGGCCGGCTGGTACTGGTGGGCCTCCACCTCCATCCACACGTCCACCATGGCTGATTCTTCGAGGCTGGATGCCCTTAGAAGATCGGTGCTGGGGTTGGTGCCTCCGTACTTGCGGAGCACGTACTGAGAAATCGCGCGCGATTCTGAGATCATATTACCGATGTGTGGATCAATTGAAAATCTAATCAGAGTTTGCACGCATGCTATGAATTGATTCTTGATGGGTGTGTGAATTTCATACCGAAGAGAATCAACTCCCCGTCCTCCAACGCTGGGATCTTGCCGAATGGCTGCGAGATTGAACCATACGAAGACTTGCATAAGAAAATGGAGCGAGATAGAAACATACTCAAATCAAAGTCTAAACTGTCTCTGTTTCTACATACGTTCCGAGAGAGGTAAGGCTCGGTCCTCTGCTCCCGCGCAGCCATGTCGAGGGGGAGGAGCTCGTAGTCGGCGCCGACCTCCTCCAGGCAAAGCAGCACCGTCGCGACGAACGGAGACGCCGCCACCCCGTACACCTTCACGGCACCGCCCATCTCTCCCTCCCTCTCACACACCCACACAGCTTCTCTCTGACACACACAGAGAGCTGTAATTAAGCAGCTCTGTTTTTAGTGCTGATTTGTGCATGCTTAAGCTGACCTTGACCAACCCAACTTTATACATGTGATGGGAGTGATTGCAAGGAAGATAATATAACCAAATAGTGTAGACGGTACTGTACTAATAGTATTTTGTTGATCTGATCTCAGCAAGATTTGGTGTGTTTATGGTCAACCAAGTGATAATTTCTTATTGTCTTTGACTTGATCCATGAATCGAGCTTCCTTCACGCCCCAAGAAATTACGACTTTGTCCATATAACCAAATAGTAGTCCTCGACGGGATTTGCCTTTTTCACTCCAAATGGTGTAGATATACTATACTCTTCTCATGGCCTGGTCCCTGGGAAGATTTGGTGTGGTTATGGTCTAACTAGCGATATTTTATTTTTGTTCTTGACTTGTTTCATAATTCGATCTTCCTTCCTGCCCAAGGAATTGTGACTTCATATATACTAGTTAAGTTCTCCAAATCGTTGCCAGAGTTGGATAATGGATACTGCATTGCCTTCTAAATAAATTTGTTTATCCTTTTCTTTTAGAAAAGGAGGACGACCCTCGGCCTCTGCATTTGGACGATGCATACGGCCACTTTATTAATTATTAACACAATACCGTACAGAGCCATACAACAATAAGTCTAAAGCCACCAAACTAAGCAAAGAATCGTCACTATCCCTATCCGAGTTGATGTAGGCGGCCTGAAAGTCTGGCCTAATACCAAACAGACCACGCAGCCAAACCTAAACATCTAAAGACTTGAGGTCCCACCCAGGACGCCTGCCGGGTATGGGCACCCACCAGTCCGGCGTGCTTCTCAACCAGGACCCCTGCCGGGTATGAGGCCGCCGCAGCCACCTGCCACCAATCCATCTTTAGAGTTGTACTGCTGCATCAACCTTGGCCGGTCCAACTGTCGCCGACGCCACCATGACGCCAGGCAGCGTCACCCTCCTGCACGAGTCCATCTCCGCTCATCAGGCGCCGAGTCCCCACTGCGCCACGCCGACGAGATCCGCCGTCATCAATGGAGCAAATGAAACACCGCACTTCCTCTTGTCCCCTCCAACCAGCACTCGCTCCAAAACGATGCCCCCAGGAGGGAGAACGGTACCGATAACACCGTCATCGTCCGATCCGGTAGCCCCAGATCTAGGGTTTCCCCCGGAACTTCCCGATCAGGTTGATGAGACCTGCAACGATGATGCCTCCAGAAGGAAACGACGTCTGAGACGCCGCCATCGTCCGCCAAGACCGCAGTCTGGCGCGATTTTCACCGGAAGCCACGTCTTCCCGACCTCGTGGCTGGCTAGAACCGAGCGGAACCTCGCCACGAAGACGTATGTTGCCGCCGTACTCCGGCGGAGATCCGGCATCTCCTCACCGGTCCCTCCACGCGCCGCCGGTCGGCGAAAGGCCTCCCCGCGACGGATCCAAACGGGGCGTTGGATCCGTAGTAACAATCGTCACCATCACGAGCAGGACAACCCACCTCGCCGGATGGGGCGTTGCCACCGCCGCCGTCCATGCAGGGCCGCCGCTCCACCGGCGATGGTGCTCAGGCCCCCGCCGCACAGCCCGGAATCTCCGTCCTAGCCGCCGCCGTCGGATCGCATGAGAAGGGCCGCCCCCGCCGCCTCAGATGGGATCCACCGCCTCCCCCCGCCCAGAAACTTTGGCACCAGGCCCGCCGCCACCGCGGCCCACGCCGGCGGCAGCGGGGGCAGGAAGGGGTGGAGGGAGAGGTGCTGGCAGCGCTAGGGTTTGGGGCCCCTGGCGTCGCCCGGGGGGAGGCGACGCGAGGGGTGTGAGGGGTCCACCAAAGTTGTTAAGGGTAATGTCTTTTTTTAACATAGTACAAACACAAGCGCTCATATATACGCGCATACATTCACCCCTTGAACGCACACACGCACACCCTACTCCTATGAGCACCTCCGAGATGCTGAGCTGGCATTGTCATTTTGAGATTTTACGAAAATATCGTAGGTGCCTCATAGTCGACGAGAACGTCTCCTCCCACTGAAGCGTATCGTCGGAAATACTGAAATAAATTCAGGATAAATGCGAGCACCGGGATTTAAACCCCGATGGGCTGGGAATACAAGAGTCCTCCTAACCATCCAACCACAGGTTGGTTTGCGTTAAGGGTAATGTCTTAATTTGGGCGGCCGATCTGGCGCATGTGATGGCCGCTCCCACACTCGTCCTGTTGTGTCGTGGGGCCCACACATTGACCACCACACCTCCCTCGCCTTATCAATTTTCCCTCATGCACGTGCCTCGTTCCCTTAGCCCTGCTCGCCCCAACCTTCCATCTCTCAGCGCTCACTCTCTTGTTCCCCTCGGCCGACGCACAAAATCTCTACTCCCCCGGCAAGCCACACACCAAATCCACAGCTCCGCCACGGAACTCCTACCTCCCGCACGTCATAGGGAGCAGATCCGAACCAACCCCTCCTCCCCCAGCGCAAACGACCACTGCTATGGTGTGAGGCTGTTGCGAGCTGGGGCAGCCACCTCACCGCGCGGCGGAGGCGATACTGCGTGGGGCGACGAGAGGTAGCAACCGGCTGTGATGTAATCGACACGAGGATGGATGATGCTAGAACTGACATATGGCGATGTTGGAACCGACACGAGGTTGTGCTTCTACAACATGATGGCGATGCAAAGCTGCAAAAGGCGGTGTGCTGGAGCCATGTGGATGTTGCAACCTTGCTATGACGAGCTGCAACCAGTGGTGCGCCCGAGATATAGCTGCACCATGGAGATGCTACAACCTTGCTACGACAAGTTGCAACCAGCGTAGTGAGATGTTGGGAGAGTCGCCGACTAGAGCTGCCACCGATGGGGACACGAGCAGCAAACAAAAACGACCATGCTGCAACCATGGTGAGGGGAACTTTGCAACCGACGATGGGCAAAACTGCAACCGAGCCAGCCGGAGTTGCAAGGCCGTCAACACGTGGGGGATGCGTGCTGACACCGCGACCTGCTGGAGTTGCAACCAATGACGGGGTGGAGCTGCTAGGGTGTCAAAGTCAGGATGGGTGCTACAACCACGAGTGGAGCTGGTAGCCTGCTAGGAGTTGTGGGCAGAGCTACAACCGGGTGTGAGCTGGCTATACCAGAGCAGTGATTTTTTTCCCTTACTTTACTGTGCTCCCAAGGGGAGAACTGTGTGTGTGGAAGACAACGATTTGTGCGTTGGTTTGTGATTTCATCTAACCGCCACTATAACAACTCCAACGCGCCTACACATTCTGTCCATGCGCGTCCGTTAGGTCGAGACAAAAACAAACCGCAGCACAACACGTCGACACAAATGGACAGATGCCCGCTTTTTGTCCGCCCGCGATCCATTCCCGGCCCAAATTTGGGCCGGGTTTTCGTCGGCGTAGACAAGGCGCGGACGCGGGCGACGCCCACCCCTGTCCTCCCCATGGCCCGCCACACCATGGCACATCCACCCCCATTTCCCCCTTCTCCTCCAAAACACCCCCGCCCTGTTGCCATGGAAGACGCGCCAAACATCGCCGCCCCCGCCTCTCTTGGTCGACCACATGGCTGCCAAGCCCCGCGCCCGCAGCAAGAAGCAACCCAAGAAGGAGCAGACGCCGGAGTAGCGGGCCATACAGTCGGTGAAGAGGGTTGGCCGGAGGAATACACTGGCCAACACAATTGAAGCCGCCAATGCGTCCGCCCTTGGCACCGCCGCACAACAGGAGGCCACCATCGTGGAGAATGAGGCCCACCTCACCATGACCACACAGTAGGCCCAGATGGATCATCGGTTGCCCGTCCGCCATGGGCAGAGTTCCCGCGCACCACCATCACGCTGCAGACGCTCGGCTTCCATCTACAACATGGCGCGCAAGCCACCTGCTTCTTCACCTCATCGGAAGGAAGTGTGATCACACTAACCACCCGGTGACCACGTCCTTCGACCTCAACACCTCACCTGTGGCCGGCGGGTCGTCCACCGGGGGGAAAAGGAAGTGACCATGTGAGCTCCCCGCTGGGAACCTTCCCGAGGCCAGCCAACTGTTCGTCCAAATGTTGGCATCGACGCAAGATGACCTAGCCAATCAAAATTATCATCGAGAACATTGTTTTTGAGGGTGGCTTCAGCGTCGATCCCGGCGAGACCCAAAGCCAAGATGGCTGCGACCACTCCAAGGAAGGACAAGAGGACACGGCCGGTACTTTTACGCAAGGCCAAGAATTTCCGAAGGTCAACAACCAAGAGGAATAATATGAAGTGGACATCGAGGGGAAGCCTTTGTTTGCGGACACTCAACAAGCCAATGCAAAAAAGAAGATGAGGCAAAGCATTCGGATATAGGCATACACAAAGGATGTGGACAAGCTCATTTGTGAATGTTGAAAGGATATTGGACACGATCTCAAGATCGGCGCTGGGCAAAAAGGATCGACTTGTTGGTTGAGAGTTCATGCACAATTCCATGGACGCAAGAAGTTTCCACCCTACAAGTTTGAGAGCAAGCATGGTTGGGTGTCCATCTAAAAAAGGTGGGGGCTCATCCAACAATAGTGCAACAAATTTTATGCCACCCTTGAGAGCATCGAAGGCCGTCCCGTGAGTGGACTCGACATCAAAGACATGGTATACAATTCTTGATGTTCATGTTCATTTCCTTTTCATTGATTGATGCTTGCATTTCCATTGCATATGAATGTAAGTTGGTGCCTTCATTTTGTTTAGTTGTCATACCAGGCTTTGGAAGCATTCAAGGACCAACACGGGAACAAGCCATTCACCCTCACCCATTGTTGGATGATCATTTCTAGTGACGAGAAGTACAAGGAGCAATATGCCGCCCTCAATAAGAATGGAGGGCCAGTGGCCGTCGCCGACCATGGTGAGGAAGAGAAGTGGCTGAGGGGGAAGACCAACTCTAAGAAGGACAAGAAGCATGATGCAGCGACATTTGCCTTGCAAGAAACATTGCATGGCATGATGACTCAAAAGGAAGCAAGGGAGGGGAAGCGTCGAGAATTAGAAAGAGGAGCAAATGAAGCTCTAGATCGAGATACACACGAAGAAGCTTGAGATGGAGGCGGGCATACAAACAAGATGGAGGCGGACATGCAAGCGCAGAAGCTCGAGATAGAGGCAACCAATGCCAAGACCAAGTTGATGGGAGCATCCTAGTGCCTCATGTTGTTCCCATGAAGGAGGAGGTGAAACCCAATTTTAGGATGCCTCCAAGTTAGAGGCATGCCAAAGGGCGTGACCGAACCATGTACTTGGACGGTTGCAGTTTTATCAATTTTATTTTCAGATCATGTTGTGGGCCACTTAGGATTTTTATTTTGTGTGTTTGGTGAGGGCATGTCCAACCGACTAGTTTTCTATATGCCTATATAAGGAGGCTAATGGCTAGATTTAAAGGGGGAATTAAGAGAGTTTAGACATTGAGTTATGTATCGGGATGCAACATCCATCCGGGGACGGTGCCGTCGTATATCTACATTTAATAAAATTGCGTGAAGGTTCTTGTGTGAATCAAGGATTATCAGGCTGAGGTCTGATGAGTGTTGATTATCATCACGCTGCATGCTGGAATTTGTTCCTTGTCTTCAGGTTGCCTTCATCACGTGATTGAAAGATTTGTTAAATGTTGATTCACCGTGAAAAGTTGGGTCAAAACCTATGGATCATCTGTTTGATCCTTATCAAAAGCAAAAGAGGTGGCACTAGCTTTCTAACGATAGAAGTGAAGATCATGATGATAGACTTGAGCAAGGCGTGTCCCCCAAAAGAAGGCCTTGGTTCGAGAAAAAGCAAAAGGATCTAAATGGTTGATCTATGGTCGAGCGCGCCATATGTTTTGTATATCGGCATGTGTGTTGGCAGGACCACGGCCAAGATATAGGCGTGGTTGAATTGTGTCCGTCTTTTTTGTGTGCTGGTAATTGTATCGGCCACTGGCAAATGAGCAGGCATAAACTTTGAAGTCTTTTCATAGCCGCATGTATGTAAAACCTGTGGCCTCTAGCATTTTCTTAGATTAAATTTTCTTCACAAAAAATGGGCGCGTACGAAAAATGTGTCAGCTGGTTGGGCGCACCGGTCAGACGTGGGCGGATAGCATGCCTCTAGCCAATTCAAGCAGACAAAAGGCAGATAAAACGCGTCCGTCTTTGTCGACACATTGAAGTTGTTCTTAGTACTCTGATGGATAGGGTTATGATGTGATAACTAGTGCAGAATGATGCTATTAAGACATGCCTATCACAGGTAAAAATTGTGTCATGCTTCACGCACGCTTCGGCAAAATAGTGTGTACAATGTCACAACATTACGCAATTCTGAGAGGCAAAATTGTTTGCCAATTTCTTTTTTAAAAAAATGTGCCATGTCATGCACATGTATTTTGTAAAAAAGAATGTTGGCATTAAAAGTGCAATGTGTGTGATGCCTTGAATGTGATTATAAAAATACTATTGTTACTGACATGTGGTGATGGGTGACGGAGAATTAGGGTTCGATTCCAGAGAGGGAGCCTGAGAAACGGCTACCACATCCAAGGAAGGCAGCAGGCGCACAAATTACCCAATCCTGACATGGGGAGGTAGTGACAATAAATAACAATACCGGGCGCATTAGTGTCTGGTAATTGGAATGAGTACAATCTAAATCCCTGCATCATAATAATGAGCTCAATGTGACTAAGGAGTTAGTCGTGGGATCATGCGTTACGGAACAAGTAAAGAGACTTGTCGGTAACGAGATTGAACGAGGTATTGGGATACCGACGATCGAATCTCGGGCAAGTAACATACCGGTGTACAAAGGGAATTGTATACGGGATTGATTGAATCCCCGACATCGTGGTTCATCCAATGAGATCATCATGGAGCATGTGGGAGCCAACATGGGTATCCAGATCCCGCTGTTGGTTATTGGTCGGAGGACGTCTCAGTCATGTCTGCATGATTCCCGAACCCGTAGGGTCTACACACTTAAGGTTCGGTGACGCTAGAGTTGTTATGGGAAATTTTATATGGTTACCGAACGTCACGAGGAGTTCCGGAATGGTCTAGAGGTGAAGATTGGGAAGTCCAGTTTCAGTCGCTGGAATGGTTTCGGGGGTTATCGGTATTGTACCGGGACCACTGAAAGGTGTCCGGAGGTCCACCGGGTGGGGCCACCTGCCCCGGGGGACTTAATGGGCTGAATATGGGAGGGAACCAGCCCCTAGTGGGCTGGTGCGCCCCTCCCGAAGGGCCCAAGGCACCTAGGGTTGGAAACCCTAGGGGAAGGGGGCGCTTCCACCTTGCTTGGGGGGCAAGCCTCCCCTCCTGGCCGCCGCCGGGCCCCTCTCCCCTTCACTCTATAAATAGAGGGGGGTGGGAGGGCTGCAGCACCCCTTCCCTGGTGCAGCCCCTCCCTCCTCCAACTCTTCCTCCTCCTCCGTAGTGCTTGGCGAAGCCCTGCAGGAGAACCACAAGATCCACCACCACGCCGTCGTGCTGCCGGAGCTCTCCCTCAACTTCTCCTCTCCCCTTGCTGGATCAAGAAGGAGGAGACGTCACCGGGCTGTACGTGTGTTGAACGCGGAGGCGCCCTCTGTTTGGCGCTAGATCGGATCTTCCGCGATTTTAATCGCCACGAGTACGACTCCATCATCCGCGTTCTTGTAACGCTTCCGATTGCGCAATCTTCAAGAGGTATGAAGATGCACTCCCTCTCTCTCGTTGCTAGCATCTCCTAGATTGATCTTGGTGATATGTAGGAAACTTTTGAATTATTACTACTTTCCCCAACAGAAAGTGCCATCTATAGACAACACCGGACGACAATGCTTAAATGCCTGGTGCATTGTCCAAAACTCTAGAAGGCATGATGAAACACTCCGTCAATGTCCTCAACCCCATGCCACATGCATGGGTTCTTATGTGCAATGGCTCCCAACATCCTCGGAAGAATATTGTATGCGGACGCATAATCACCATGCAACGTCCTAATAGCATTTGCCTTGGCCTTCCATACCTTCCCATAATTGACCTTGTATTTGTACATTTTTTCAACAATACTCATCAGAAACTTCACCTTCATGGTTGGGTCATGCGATATCTCATGCAATAATATGTACCCGAGAAACTCTGACTTGAGTTGATGGTGGCCCTTGCTTCGTCAGCTTTGTCTGGCGGTATGCACTTGTGAGCAGCTACACAACTTTTCAACTCCCATTGCCCCATTTCATGAATTTTTCTTCCACGAACCTTCCATGGGCAACCTTCTTTGTCACACTTCACGTTGTAACGCACCTCTTGGTTCGCATGACCAACAACAAATGGCCTAAGGTTCCGAATGGCGTAGTCACTCAACCACATCTTGAACTCTTGGAAGCACCCAAACTTGATGCCTTTTTTCAAATAAGCATTCTCATCCTCACCCTTTGGCCATGGATCGCTGACTCCGGGCATGGTGTTTGTTGGGGATATAACTATTAGTATGACCCGCCCAGGAGGGGCCGGGTTATACGTATGGCGATTCATCATATGAAGCCCACGAGGATATTGAAGATGGCGGTTTAGTTAAGGGCCCAAGGCCCAAAGGCGACTTAAGGCCCGTAGGAGTAAACCGCCTCATATGTAAGACTTGTATTGTAAGGCATGAATAGATAGTCACTGAGCCGGACACTGTTTATGAGCCGGCCAGGACTCCGAGAGCCGTTGGGCGTCAACCTGTGTATATAAAGGGACGACCCGGCGGCGGTTCAAGGGCAAGAAACAACAGATCGAAAGCTAGGTCAAGCGGATTCGCTCCTTGGTAAACGAGACATAAGCAATACCACCTCAAACTGGATTAGGCCTTTACCTTCACCGCAAGGGGCCGAACCAGTATAAACTCCCATGTCCTTTGTCCTGTTTAACCCCTTTAAGCTACCTAGTTGCGATGGCTCCATGACTAAGTCCTTTTGCTAGGACATCTGCCGTGACCTTTCCATGACAGTTGGCGCCCACCGTGGGGCCAACGCACAGTGGTTTCGAGTTCTTGAAGGGCAGCTTCGAAGGGCTCAAAGGGTACGTTGTGGGCCAGATGAGCAAGAGTCGTCGCGGCAAGCTCTACATCGACGATGCAGGATGGGGCCCCGAGGCCGGCTCAATTGAGTACGGGTACCGGGTCCACTTCGGTGGGATCCACGTCTTCATCGGCAAGATCGGTGTCGGTGTCAAAACCGGCGGATCTCGGGTAGGGGGTCCCGAACTGTGCGTCTAGGCGGATGGTAACAGGAGACAAGGGACACGATGATTTTACCCAAGTTCGGGCCCTCTCGATGGAGGTAAAACCCTACTCCTGCTTGATTGATATTGATGATATGGGTAGTACAAGAGTGGATCTACCACGAGATCAAGGAGGCTAAACCCTAGAAGCTAGCCAATGGTATGATTGTTGTAATGGTTGTTCGTCCTACGGACTAAAACCCTCCGGTTTATATAGACACGGAGAGGGCTAGGGTTACAGTAGTCGGTTACAATGGTAGGAGATCTACAAATCCGTATTGCCAAGCTTGCCTTCCACGCTAAGGAAAGTCACATCCGGACACGGGACGAAGTCTTCAATCTTGTATTTTCATAGTCTTGGAGTCCGGCCGATGATGATAGTCCGGCCATCCGGACACCCCTAGTCGAGACTCCTCGGTAGCCCTGAACCGAGGCTTCATGACGATGAGCCCGTAGCGCATATTGTTCGGCATTGCAAGGCGGGTTCCTCCTCGAATAATCCATAGAAGATTGTGAACACCGGGATAGTGTCCGCTCGCAAAATAAATTCCACATTCCACCGTAGAGAATAATGTGTACACAAGCTCAATCTGTGGCGTATTTTGGGGCATGACGTCACGCCACCACTAAGCCTTTACTTGGATCGTTTTATTATACCACCTCGGTAGCGTTTAGCGGCGGTTTCCTGGCACGTCTTGTCGAGCGAAATCGTGTTCCCCTTATTCGAGATTCCCATCAATACGGACGTGGGTAACCCAACCGTGCTCGTTGCCACGCCTCCTCTATCGAAGGCCAGTCCCAAACGGTCACGGGGATGGCTCTTGGTATTCTCCCCCTTTATAATGGGACCAAGGCACGTTTCTTTTCTTCAACACTCAATCGAATCTGCCTCTCGCCCTGAGCTCCAACACCCAGAGCCCTAGATTCGAGCGCCTCGGACTTTCAACAATGTCCAGCTCCGGCCTACAGGGCCGGTGGATGCCCTCCTCCGTCACGGAAGAGGACGTGCTAAAGCTGAGAGAAGCCAGGTACCTGACCTGCGAGATTTCACACAGGTTGCCCTTCCCAGGGCAAGTTATTCCCACTCCCGAGCCCGGCGAGAGCGTCGTGTTTGTGTCTCACCTCCGTCGGGGTTTAGGCTTCCCGATGGATCCTTTTGTGAGAGGGCTCTTGTTTTACTACGGGTTGGAATTCCATGACCTGGCTCCGGAGTCCATCCTCCACATCTCATCATTCATCGTCGTCTGCGAAGCCTTCCTCCGCACTACTCCCCACTTTGGTTTGTGGCTCCGGACCTTCAACGTGGAGCCGAAGATGATCGAGGGGCGTCAAGCAGAGTACGGTGGGGCGGTTGTAAGAAGAAGGGTCGATGCTCCATGGCCCAAGGGCTCTTTCCAAGAGGAGCTCGGCTTGTGGCAACAGGAGTGGTTCTATATTACCGCTCCTAGGGGCAGCAGGCAGAAGCCGCCGCCCATCTTTCGCTCGGGCCCTCCATAGCAGCTGATGTCGTGGGTCAACCAAGGGCTCAACTGGGGGCCGTCAAAGGATGTACCCCTCTTGCAGGGCCGGATTCGAGACTTCCAAGAGAGGGAGATCAATCTGGTCGTAGTGATGCAGGTTATGCTGATTCGGCGTCTTCTGCCCTGCAAGCATCTCCCCCTTCGCCTGTGGGAATTCAATCCAGAGGGGCCACGAGCCTCCAACACTTCATGGGTACGACACCCGTGGAGATGTACAAATTGTTCTTTGGATCACAAGAGGTGTGTCCGGAATTGACCGAGGGCCTTGACCTAAGCTGCAATCCTTGGATCATAAGTAAGTAGCCATGTGTCCGGACACACCGTTCGTTTGCACCTTCTTGAATTTGCTTTTTAACCAATCATTCCTTGAATAGGAGTGGATAAGCATAAGCGAAATTGATCTGATGTCCGCCCCCCTCCGGAGACCACGTCGGATCCCGTCTTTGGTCGATGATCTTTGGAGGTTCGCCTTTAGAGGAAGGCGAAGGGGAAAACAGAGGAACCATCGCCTCTACCAAGGAGGCTTTTGAGAAAGGGGGGATCGAGAATCCCTCCCTCCAAGGGGAGAAGAGGACCGCTTCCGAAAACCCGGAGGCCAAGGCCTCGAAGCGGGGGAAGAGATCTTCACCAGAGGGTCCTGCGTCCGGGGAGGCCCCGGCCGCACTATCTCCCCTAAGGAATCAGCCCTCCAGCGAGCCGTAAGTAGAAAAAGGGGAGTTTTGTAATAAGGGACATCCCTATTTTTGCTTCCGAGGATAACCGAAGTTTTTAAGTTGTAGTTCGGATCTCCGTCCTTCTCAGTTGAGCTCGTCTTCGGGGGAGCTTCGTCCGGAGATGATGGAGAGCGAAACGCCTCCATCTGCCGCACCGTCAGGCGGGGCGGATGACCCTGAGGTGTCATCACGGAGGGTATCCCTGAGTCCGTCCGGGCCGGAGAGTTCGGCGCCAACTGGTGTATGGCCGGAGGGGCTGAGGGATCTGCTCGAGAAGGCGTCTATTTCAGAAGGTCACCGTACATTGATGAGTACGGTGATTGAAAGAATTTCATCCGCCAAGGGCAGGTTGCATGATGCCGTTAGAAGTTTGCTGGCGGGGTTTGAGGTACGTAAAAATGACATACCTTTTGACAGTTTTACACATAAAGTGTGCCCTGTATAGATAGTAGCCCCTGAGACTGTTGTCGAGAGCGACAGCGTGCCGAGGATCATAGTCGGGTATTAATTCTCGCCTTTCCTACACAGGTGGCTGATAGTCCGGAGGCTAGCCGGACTGATGGAGTTGCTGAACTAAGGCGGCAACTCGATGTTGTGGATGCGGACATCGCGCTAGTCAATAAGCGACTTGACGAGTCGCAGGGTAGGTTGTTTCTCCGTGGTCACCTAGTAAGGGAGCCAAAGCTCACTCCTTACAACATGTGTGCTTGATGCAGATGGTGCTGCTGTTGTGGAGGACCTTCGAGCAGAGCTTGCTCGAGCAAGGGAGCAGGCCAGGAGGAGTGATGCGGCTGCCACGAAGGCGGCCGAAGAGCTAGAAGCCGAATGGGCTGCTCACTGCCGAAGCAGGGAGGAGATGGCCGAAATGGCCGTGAAGTTGAAAAATGTTACCGACCGCTATGAGGTTCTTGAAAAAGAACGCCGAGCGGAGCGAGAAAGCCTGAAGAAGGCCACCGCCGAAGCCAAGGATGCCCGTTCTGCAATGAGGGCTATAAAGGGGGAGCTGTGCCAGGCCGGGGATATTGCGGCTGGCAAGCCTTTTCTGCTTCGCAGGAGGTTTACGGATCTGAAGTATGGTCAGCTTGGCTAGCTGTGGGGTCCGGAGGATCCTTATATGGATTTAGCGGCGAGTCACGGCGGATCTTTGTTGTGCACTTCCGAAGTCAAAAGGATCACGAGACGGAAGAGCTTTTTTGGTCTCAATTCCACAGTCCAGAGCGTTCACTTCCGCTGACCGATCGGTTGGCTGAGTGGGCTGAGATGAATAGATTGTCCGGACTTGCCATGACGAATATCGTGGCTCATGTCTGGCCGGATAGGCCCAAGCCGAAGAGCTATTTCGGCTTATTACAGCAATTCCTTGGGGCGGTGCCGCATATAAAGGCGATGAAGTGGTTGGCCTGCATAGAGGGTGCACGGATGGCCCTCGCCCGTGTGAAGACATACTGGACGGAGATGGATGCCACCAATGTTGCAACCCGGGGTTCGGACGAGAGCCGGTTACCCGCCGAGCACTATTTTGGGGAAGTTCTACGCGGTGCTCGTGCAATAGAGTCGCAGTGCTCAAAAAATGTCGTGTTCAAATGATCTTTATGGTTTGTAAAACGATATTCATAATATAAGCGCTTTTTATACTTGTGCGTTCAAGTATTGGAATATCTCCTGTGGCGGCCGTTAATGTATACTTGTGTATAACACGAAAGATGGCAATCTTGACATTACGCACATAGTCGGGGTGTTTAAAAGTAGCGCATTTTCACATAATCCAACGTCTTGGCCTGTGAAGGGGTGGTAGCGCGTAAACGAGCGAAACCGGACTATAATGCTTTATCACTTTCACTTAGCCATAGGAGTTCGAAGGTGGGGCTACGACATAGCCCCTAGGGGCACCACGCTCTCCAAATTCGGGGCGTGTATGTGCCTGACCGGGAAACGGTCCTTTGTCAAAGCGGAGGAATTCTAAACATTCTGGTAGTTGATCGAGTGGTTGACCAGTCTCTCGCTACATCATGACAATCAGTTTTCGGCTTTCTCTACCGAGGTGCTCGCCCGGCCGAACCGGGGCACAATCGCAGTGGTTCTCCTGGTGCCGCATTAGCCGATGATACGGAATGTAAGGCAGCAAAACACAGGAGCCGGGCAAACCCAACATTTGACCAAAGACATGATTCGGAGCTGATGCATATAAGGCCTAACTCGAGAGGCCGAACACTCCCTAAGGTATTCGGTCTTTATGATAACGGGCAGATAATTGCCCCAAACCCCTAGTGTCCAGGTACAGGCAAAAATTTCTGGCGCGGTCGATGCCAAAACGCCAGTCTCCTCGTCGGTTATGGTGAAAAACCGGTGGATGTGAATCAACAAGAGACGATGAAGAAAGGTTTACGCAGGTCTTAATCTGAAAGAATCCTTGCCACGGGTCCATGCTGCACGTCTGCGCCTGTGTCTCCGTTGTGCCGTATCCTGGACGGGTGTACACGCTGTTCATCTGTAAAAGAGAAGAACTTAGTTTGAAAAGAAATCATGCAACAAATGTATTAAAAATCGAAGTATGAAATGAATGAATAAAGCTGAGCTTTTATTGGCTCTTTATTGCTCATACGCACAGCCCCTTGTGAAAGGGTGTGCGGCTAGGGAGCCCCTAGTTTATTTATGCCGGACTCGCCTAGCCGTGTCCGGGGTCTTGAACGACCTTGTAATGAGATGATGCCGCGTGGACTGGGCATTTTAAGTGTAAGAGACGCGTAGTGCGGTATTGCGTTAAAGCGGGCGAAAGCTTCACGTCCCAATAGTGCTTGATGGCTACTTTTGAATGGGGTGACATGGAAGATTAGCTTTTCGCGACGGAAGTTGTCGGGTGATCCGAACACAACTTCTAGTAGTAAGGAGCCCGTACACTTGGCGTAAGGGCCTGGCGTCGCTCCTTTGAAGGAAGTGCGGCTATGGCGAATTTTAGTAGGGTCTATCCCCAACTTGCGGATTGTGTCCAGATATAGCAGGTTTAAATCGCTGCCGCCAGTAAATTTTAGTCCGTTGATTATAGGATCCAATATCAGAGCAGTCCATCCTGCGTTTCGAATACTTCTGGAATAGTCCAGGTGGTCGAAAGTAATTGGTTTTGACATCCAATCTCGGGGTTCCGCTGGGGTGGACCGTGCGACACGTACTTTAGCGGGTGCCGCACTATTGTTCCGTATTATCACATTAAGTGAGTTTACTGTTTTGACTTCTTGTGGGAAAGTCTTTTGTTTTCCGGCGCTCTGCTGGTGGGGTTCGTCGTCATCCTCGCTTGGCACGTCGAGCCCCTTGTGTTCGGTGTTGAGTCGGCCGGACTGTTTGAGGACCCAACAATCTCGATGGGTGTGGTTTGCAGGCTTCCCAGAGGTACTGTGGATTTGACAATTCCGATCCAAAATTTTGTTTAAGTTGGATAGCTCGTCACTGTTGTCCTTAAGAGGCAGTGTTTTGTTGTTCGGCTGCGAGCTTTTGAATCCGGCGTTGACCTCCGTGTTCTTTGGGCTTTTTTCTTTATTTCGGCGCTGGTCCTTTCTGCGCCGTGATTTTCCGTTTCCATCTCTGATCTCGGATGTACTCGGGTCGCTGGTGCTGCATCTTGCTAGCCACCTGTCTTCCCCGCATAGCGGGTCATGAGGCTTGTTAGCGCGGCCATTGTTCTTGGCTTTTCCTGGCCGAGGTGTCTGGCGAGCCATTCATCTCGGACGTTATGTTTAAAAGCTGCTAGTGCTTCGGCGTCCGGACAGTCGACTATTTGGTTCTTTTTAGTGAGGAACCTGTTCCAGAATTTGCGTGCTGACTCTCCGGGCTGTTGGGTTATGTGACTTAAATCGTCTGCATCCGGAGGGCGGACATAAGTCCCCTGAAAATTTGCTCTAAACGCTTCCTTGAGCTCTTCCCAACTTCCAATGGTATTTTCTGGGAGGCTTTTGAGCCAATGCCGAGCTGGCCCTTTGAGCTTGAGGGGCAGATATTTTATGGCGTGGAGATCGTCTCCTCTAGCCATATGTATGTGCAGGATGTAGTCCTCAATCCGCACTCAAAGTCTGTTGTTCCGTCGTATGCCTCTATGTTTACGGGCTTGAACCCCACCGAAATTCATGATCCGATTACCTCGTCGGTGAAACATAGTGGGTGTCGGCGCCCTATATTTGGGTGTGCCGTTGTCTTGAACACTTTCGGCGTGTTGTGTTGCTTCTGGGGCCCTCTTCTTTGGCCATAAATGGACCTTACAGGGCCATCTGTTTCTTGAGATCATGTGTCGGCTTTTGTGCGGCTCCGCTTGTCGCTCTTGGCCTGTCATCTGGTCGTCTATCCGGCCGGGCGGCCTCTTTGCTTTTTGATTGTGGGGGCTCTACGGCCTCCTCGTCGAATTCTGGCAGCAGCTTGCACTTCGGGTAGCTCTTTGTTTGGTGGCTGTTGCCATATTTCTCCGCGGTCTTGAGTACTTTGCTCCACCTCATTCTGAGTATGTCTTCCGCTGTTTTGAGCTTCTGTTTCTCCTTCTTCAAACTTCTTGCAGTGGCGACAAGCCTTTTTTGAAGGTTTTTATGCTCCGGTGGCGTGTCCGGCTTGAGATCGTCTGGACTGTTGTTTTCGCCGAGGATGAGTTGGTTATCCGATTCATCCTGCTCGGATGGTTGCTTGGTTGCATGTTCGTCACCCACTGGTTTGCCCTGCTCTAAGGCTGGGTCATTATGAGTGCTTTTGTTATCGAGGCGGGACTTGGGGCGGCGCTTGCGTCGTCGTTTTGGTTGTTTTTCGGGGGAATTGTCCTTTGCCGCGGCCCGTTGTTCCTCGTTATCGCTCTCTTTTGGGGTGTCCACCATATATACATCATGAGTTGAGGTGGCCTTCCAGTGCTCGGTAGGCGCTTGTTCTTGGTCGTCTTCGGCGTCGTCGTCTATACCGTCGATGTCTTCGGAGCCGTAGTCTAGCATGTCGGTTAATCATCGACAGTGGCTACAAAGTGGGTGGTGGGTGGGCTTTGAATTTCTTCGTCGTCCGCGTCCCAACCATCCTGACCGCAGTCCGGCCAGGGCTCTCCTGATAAAGAGAGATGCTTTAGCGAATTCAGGATATCGCCAAAGGGTGAGTGCTGAAAGATGTCCCCGGCGGTGAACTCCATGATCAGCGCCCAATCGGATTCGATTGGTGGGGGCGCAGGAGTTTCAGAGTCCGGTGAGGAGTCCGGCACCTCGGAGTCATGGGCTTTGCGAGGGACAAGATCAGTATTTGGCTCCATCGCCGTAGAGATTGCAGCCTCCGAGGCGGTGTCCAACCACCTATCCTCGATCTGCGCGGTCGGCTCCGAACTAAGGGTCGGAGCGGACTCGTGTGCGGCCTCCAGGGCACTGTCCGGCGGCAAATCCAAGTCATGCCGATTGTGACAGTGCGGCGCGCTCGGTAGTGGCTCGAATCCATCGAAGATCAAGTCTCCGCGGATGTCGGCCGTGAAGTTTAGGCTTCCGAATCTGACCTGATGGCCAGGGGCGTAGCTTTCGATCTGCTCGAGATGGCCAAGCGAATTGGCCCAGGAAAGCCGCCCCGAACATGAAGATCTGTCCGGGAGAAAAGTCTCACCCTAGACTGCGTTGTTGTTGATTGAACAAGCCATCGAGCCTATCGGTGATGGCACAGAGGAACTCTCAATGAAAGCACCAATGTCGGTGTCAAAACCGGCGGATCTCGGGTAGGGGGTCCCGAACTGTGCGTCTAGGCGGATGGTAACAGGAGACAAGGGACACGATGTTGTTACCCGAGTTCGGCCCTCTCGATGGAGGTAAAACCCTACTCTGCTTGATTGATATTGAAGATATGGGTAGTACAAGAGTGGATCTACCACGAGATCAAGGAGGCTAAACCCTAGAAGCTAGCCTATGGTATGATTGTTGTAATGGTTGTTCGTCCTACGGACTAAAACCCTCCGGTTTATATAGACACCGGAGTCGGTTACACAGAGTCGGTTACAATGGTAGGAGATCTACATATCCGTATCGCCAAGCTTGCCTTCCACGCCAAGGAAAGTCCCATCCGGACACGGGACGAAGTCTTCAATCTTGTATCTTCATAGTCTTGGAGTCCGGCCGATGATGATAGTCCGGCCATCCGGACACCCCCTAGTCCAGGACTCCCAATCGGCGAGCCGGGCCCTGAGCCAGACATCTGCACCGACATCATCAAGACGGCTCAGCGTGCGAGACCCGCCCGATCTCAGCCCGCCGTAAAACGTGCCTTCGTGGGATGCAGCCATGGAGCGGAATTTGATGAAGGATCTATGTCTGGCGGTGAGACAACCATCTACTCTGATGGTGAGTCATCCATGGGCGAGACTACTTTGTTGTATCAACTACAGGATGGTGGGCTTGGGGGCTATTCCGATGGTGACAGTATTCCGGACCCCTATGAGCCGCCAAACAGAGTTGGGATCTTCATAGCTGAGACGCAGCCTGCACTACAAAAAAAAGACACATCCGTGACATTTTGGGCTGAACGAAATTTTTTCTGTCATATATATGACAGTTCTATGACGATAATTGTGACAAAACCCGGTATCATCATAGATGTGGTGGGCTCCTACTTCTATGACAAAAAATCATGACAGAAAATGGGATTTTCGTCCTGGGCGGGCCGGAGACGCAGCTGCATGACATTCTTTGGGCCGTCCATGACGGAAAAAACCATGGTAGAAGCAAGGGCGAGGAATATTTTGGCGAGCTCCCGGTTATGGTGGGAGGTCGGGGCGAAGCGATCGCGTTTCTCGTACACGCACCCACGTGTCGCGAGCATTGCTCTAACGAACTGGCGGGCGTTGGGCTCTAATCGAACCCGGCGATTGCAGATTGCGAGCTACGCGTTCTTGAACCAGTGATCGATCGATGGTCATTAATCAACCCGATCAAGCAATTCGCCATCTGCTGCTAAGTGAAGCCGATGGATCTGCCTCTCTGGATGAGCAGTGGCGTTGCGAAGGTGGATGAGCGATGGCGGTGGCGTTGCCTCTAGATGAAACAGGACCCGTGGTGTGGAGGGCTGGATGAACAGGACGACCCCGTGGAGGGCTGGATGAACAGTAGATGGTGGAGGGGTGCCCGTGGAGGGGTGGTTGAATAGTAGCCGGTGGAGTAGCGCATGGTGGAGGCTGGATGAACAGGAGCCCGTGGAGGCTGGAGGAGGTCGACGGTAGCCCGTGGAGGCTGGAGGAGGTCGACGGTGGAGATGAACAGTATCCCGTGGAGTCCCATTTTGCGGCATGCCACACCCCTCTCGATGAACAGGACCCCCGTTTCGACCGTAGCACTCCAACACAAGTCTGTTTCATCCGTTTTGCGGTACGCCACACCCCTCCCGATCAACAAGACCCCCGTTTCGACCGTAGGAGGTCCGTTTGCTCCGTTTTGCGGTACGCCAGACCCCTCCCGATGAATAGGATCCTGTTTCGAACGTGGCCGGTCGAACACAAGGCCGTTTCCTCCGTTCTACGGTACGCCAGGCCTCATTTCCATCGCCTGTTTCGTCCAAGCCCTCCTGATGAACACGGCGACGCATTTCGTTCCGACCCAGCTGGTTGGCTCCCACGCGTTCTGTTGCCTCCTGATGAAAACGACGCATTCCGTTGCCTCCCCATGAACACGAGCATTCTGTTGCCTCCCCATGAACACGACGACGATGATGTTTCTCCGTTCTGACCCAGCTATGTACACAAGCCCTGGCCGTACGTATGCGCGAGTAGGCGTTCGAGACCCCGCTTGTATGTACGTACGTGGCCATATTTTCTTTCTTGCACCCTAACCGTTGTACGTATGTGTACATGCTACATGCGTGCCTCTATGTAACGCCCTCGATGCGGCTATATCTCCCACGTGTCGAAGCACGACTTAGAGGCATAACCGCATTGAAAGCAATGTCGCAAGTGAGGTAATCTTCACACAACCCATGTATTACATAAGGAAAAGAGATACATAGTTGGCTTACAATCGCCACTTCACACAAATACATGAATAAAGCATTACATCATCCAGATACAATCAAGGTCCGACTACGGAACCAAAATAAAAGAAGAACCCCAAATGCGACAAAGGTCCCCGATCGACCCCAACTGGGCTCCACTACTGATCAACTAGTACGAAACAACACAAAGGGCGAGATTTTCAACGAGCTCCTCCTTGAGCTTGGACGCATCACCTGCTCGGTAACATGGGCACCTGCAAACTGGTTTTGGAAGTATCTGATGAGCCACGAGGACTCAGCAATCCGATTACCATGGGTATCAAGACTAGCAAAGCTTAATGGGAAAGGAAGGGGTAAAGTGGTGAGGTTGCAGCAGCGGCTAAGCATATATGGTGGCTAACATACGCAAATAAGAGCAAGAAGAGAACAAGCGGAACGGTCGTGAAGCTAGCAATGATCAAGAGGTGATCCTGAGCACCTACTTACGCCAATCATAACACAGAAACCGTGTTCACTTCCCGGACTCCGCCGAGAAGAGACCATCACGGCTACACTTTCGGTGCTGATGCGTTTTAATTCGGATCAAGTGTCAAGTTATCTACAACCGACATTAACAAATTCCCATCGCCCACATAACGCGGCACGGCTCTCGAAAGTTTAAACCCTGCAGGGTGTCCCAACTTAGCCCATGACAAGCTCGCGATCATCGAAGAATAGACCTTCACCCGAGACACTCCGATCGACTCGGTATCCCGTACATCAAGACATTTCGACAATGGTAAAACAAGACCAGCAAGACCGCCTGATCGCCGACAATCCCGATAGGAGCTGCACATATCTCGTTCTCGTGGCAACACCGGATGAGACAGAGCTACGAGTAAAACCAGACCTCGAGTTGCCTCGAGGGGCCCATGCAGACGGCTCGGTTCGGACCAACACTTAGACAAGCACTGGCCCGGGGGGGCTATAATAAAGATGACCCATTGGGTTAATTACTCCCAAGGGAAAAG
Source organism: Aegilops speltoides (assembly GCA_021437245.1). Taxonomy (NCBI): domain Eukaryota; kingdom Viridiplantae; phylum Streptophyta; class Magnoliopsida; order Poales; family Poaceae; genus Aegilops; species Aegilops speltoides. Next base: position 100,221,780 of record CM038141.1, on the reverse strand, counting down.
TAGGTGGTGGTGAGGCAAATGGTAAAAGGCAATGTTGGGCCTTGCTCGACAAGTTTTATTCAAAGCGAACCGTCGGGGGGTCCATAAATCACCCGATCAGCGTAAGGGACGCAAAATCCGGGAACATAACACGGTATGACGGAAACTAGGGCGGCAAGAGTGGAACAAAACACGGGCATAAGGCCGAGCCTTCCACCCTTTACCAAATATATAGATGCATTAATAATATAAGAGATACTGTGATATCCCAACATAAACCCTGCCCACCATGGAGAAATCTTCAACTTCACCGCAACTAGCAACGCTATAAGAGGGCCGAGCAATAAGCGGAACATAGCCAAACAACGGTTTGCATAGGAATGGTGTCAAAGGTTAGAGGTTCATGGCAATATGGGATGGCTGGACAAGCAGTAATAGGTAGCGCAACATAGCGAAAAACGAGGCAACTAGCATAGCAATGATAGTAGTGAGATCTGTGGTAGCGGTCATCTTGCCCTCAAATCCCGCTAGGGAGAAGAACGAGCCCATGAAGAAGACGAACGGACGCAGATTTAATCCATCCTCACAACTCCGAACGAAACCGGTTAACGAGAGAAGTAAACCGAAAGAAGCAAACAACATAGTAAACACACAAGCATAAGCATGTCATGATGCGCAGACAAATATGATGCATGTCCGGTTTAAAGAGGCATGGCATGGCAAACTGCAACACACAAAACCACAAGTTAAGTGGAGCTCAATATGCAACGAGTTGCATATTGACGGAACACCACATCAATTATTTAGTTCTCTCTTGTTTAAGCTACCGAACAATATTAAATGTTGATTAACATGGCAAGGGGTGAAGCATAACAAAACTACCTAACTAGGCAAGTTTAAATGAGGCCGGAAGAACAAACAACAATTCCGGAAAAACCTCATGAGCAATATTCAAATTTGGTACTGTTATGCCCTAAACCATATTTTAAAGTTGTTAAACAGGAAAATAAAGTGGACCATGTTAATCTAGGCATTTTTCCACCCCAAATACATATAAAGAACATTTAATTCCGAGTTACGGTTAAATAGTTATGAATAAAATCATTTTAACATGGCATTTGAGCATATTTAATCAAACAACATTTTTAACATTTTAACATGGGATGAAAATGGCAAATTATGAATCTAGATGAAAAACTAGTCGTTTTACATATATAAATTATTTTAATCCGATGCACGGTTGTGGAGTTATTATATGCATGAACATTAGGGTTTTTACGCAAATCGGGAACTCGATAATTAGCAAAATTCCTGTGACAGAAAAAACATAGCAGGCCAAATTGCTTTGGCGCTGGGCGCCACCATGGGCTTGGCCCGGATCTGTGGAGGAGGCGGCTCTGGAAGAAGGCGGCGACTGGCCGGGCGCCGCTGCTTGGCCGGAGGGTGGTGGACCGGGCCCGGTGTGGTGGAGCTGGCGGGGCCAGCGGTTGGCTCGTCCTCCTCCCGATCCCTTCGGATCGAGGAGGCAGGGCGGCAAAGCGGCCGACGCCGATCGGCTCCGGCGAGGCGCGGAGCGAGGCCGGAGGTGCGGAAGGAGGCGGTTCTAGCGGCGGCGGGGGCGGATCCGGGCATGGGGTGCCTGCTTCAGCGACAGCGCTTGCGACGGCAACGACGCGGGCGGAAGCGAGGTCCCCGCAGAGGAACAACAGGAGAGGAAGGGCGCTGAGAGAGAGGGAGGAAAAACAGATGACAGGAGGAGGGCGGCGGCGGCACTGCCTCGAGGCGCCGGCCGCGGTGTCTCCGGTGGCGCTTATCTTGTGTGAAGCGATGCAAGGGTTCGGGGCAGCGAGGGAGCTCGGGATCGAGGACGCCTCCCTCGATCGAAGCAGGAGGCGGGCGCCAGGCGCTCCAGAGGCGGGCCGGTCAGCCAGGTCCGGCGGGGCCGCCCTATGGGCCAGCGGGCCAGCGTGGCTGGGAAGGTGGAGGAGGAGGCGACAGGTGGTGGCGGGGTGCTGGCTAGGCACGATTTTCAAGGAGAAGGGAGGAGAAGGCCAAAAATGGCATGAGGGGGTCTATATATAGACAAAGGCTAGGGTTTGGTGGGTTTAGGGGTTTTTTCGGACCCTCGGATCGCGATCGGGCGGATCCGGATGCGAGGAGAGGTAGAGTGGCCTAGGTGGGCTATGTTTAGAGGGCCTTGGGCTGAGAGGAGAGAAGAAGAGAGAGGTTCGACACAGCTTTGGAGACCGAAGCGTCCGACGATTAAACCGACTATATCATGGTTATAAATATAGCAGTTAGGCGGTCAAACGGACTCGAATGCATTTAAACTTGACAAAGCGCTCTGTCTACACTATAATAAGACCGCTCGACAAGTTGCAACCCATTCCGAGAACATTTTATACCACTTATAAAATAATAGTTCGGTGCAGGGCGCGTGCGGCGAGTGTACATGCTTTCGAGCGGACAACGGAGAGAACCGGAAACTCGAGCGGATGCAAGTTTTGAAAACATGCGATGAAATGCGAATATGACATGGTGAAATGCAACACGCAAGCAATGACATGGCAACAAGGGCAAATAATCGGCGGACACCGGGCGATTGATCCGGGCGTTACACTCTACTACGACACGCGGCGCCTCTTACTACTTAACGTCGCGGCGCACCTCTACAACGACCAGATGTACGCACAACGTCACACTGTAACGATAATGCTACGTACGCTTCGACCAGGTGGGTCTCGACTGTCAGGCACTTCCTTGCTTGTGAAGATGTAGTTGGTGGGTCCCAGCAGTCAGGGGGAAATGTTTTTTTCACGAAATACGGTGGCCCATCTAGTGGGTCCCCGCTGTCAGGTGGAGGAATAATTATTTTGCGCGTAATAAGGAGGCACTTCTTGCTGGCGGTCAGGACCCAGCTGTCGGCCTCTCCACGTCATATCCATCGTCGATGGAAGCCATTCCTTGACCACGCTGACCACGCCACCGAGAGCACCAGGCGATGGGCGGCGGCGAGGCCTAGGAAGGGGACGACGCGGAGCCGGGGAAGACACGGCAGTGGATGCCCACGCGTAGAGGAGTACGAGGTTTCACTGGTTCGCTATGGTGTAAGGCTGCCGTCACCGCAGAATAATAGGTGATGTGGGTGAGTAGAGGGATGGCCTGACTAGCAGTGGGAGTAATAGGGGGCGGTGAGGCCTCCGCTGCATCGCAGCCGGCTACGAGAGGCAGGAGCATGAGGCACGACCGGCGCTGGTTTGGGCGGCTGGAGCAAGAAGACCAGAGGTTGAAGAAGCACTACGGCCGTTGGATGGACATCGTACGGTCACTGGAGCTAGAATCGTGCATATTGACTAAGTTGACAAAGCCCTCCGCCCCGCCAACTTAGTAGGCCCACAAGTCAGCCTGCCACTATACTGGGTCCCAGCTAACAAGGGGAGTATTCATTTTTTTGTGCGTAATAAGGAGGCACTTCCTTGCGTGCGAATATATAGCTGGTGGGTCCGAGCTGTCAGCGGTGGTAACGTTTTTTTCACGAAAGACAAAGGCCCTTTCGATGGGTCCCTGATGTCAGGTGGAGGAATCATTATTTTGCGCGTAATAAGGAGGCATTTCCTTGCGTGTGGCCATGGACCCAGCTGTCGGCCTCTCCACATACAGTCCACTTCAGATGCATGTCAGTCGTTGACCACGTTGACCAGGCCGCGCCGAGAGCACCTGGGCGGTGGACGACAGCAAAGCCTAGGAAGGGAATGACATGGAGGCATGGATGACTAGACAGTTGTTTCCCACACGGAGGGGAGTACGACTGTACGACGGTTTACTGGTTTGTCTGCCGTCGCCAGAGAATAACAGCAGGTGTGGGTGAGTAGAGGAATGGCTAGGCCAGCGATGGGAGTACGGTGGGGCGGTGAGGCAGACGGCAAGACAGCCCGCCGCAGGAAGGAGGGAGAGCAGTCCGGCCGGCGCTTTGTTTGAGCGGCCGAGCAGGAAAAGCAGAGATTGAAGAAGCACGATGGCCGTTGGATGGACATCGACGGCCACCGGAGCTAGAATCGCTCATATTGACTAAGTTGACAAAGCCCCTCTCCCCATCAACTTAGTAGGCCCATTAAGTCAGCCTCCCCACCATGGTGGGTCCCAAATGCAGCGCCGAGTATTCATTTTTTTGTGCGTAATAAGGAGGCACTTCCTGTGGGTCCGAATCGACACGGGGAATGTTTTTTATGTGAAATACGGTGGTCCGTCCGGTGGGTCCCAACAGTCAGGGGGAAATGTTTTTTTCGCGAAATACGGTGGCCCGTCCGATGGGTCCCAGCAGTCAGGGGGAAAGGTTTTTTTTTCATGAAATATTGGTGGCCCGTTCGATTGGTCCCTGCTGTCTGGTGGAGGAATAATTATTTTGCGCGTAATAAGGAGGCACTTCCTTGCGGCTGCCGTGGACCAGCTGTCAGCCTCTCCATGTACAAGATGCTCTTCCGATGGAAGTCGGTCGCTGACCACATTGACCACGCCGCCGAAGCGCACCACCATGGTGGACGTATGGCGAGGCCTAGGAAGGGGACGATGTGGAACCGGGAAGACGTGATGTGGATGCCCACGCGAGAGGAGTACGAGGGTTCACCGTTTGGCTGCGGTGAGGCCGCCGCCGCCGCAGAATAACAGGGGAGTGGGTGAGTGGAGGGATGGCCTGGCCAGCCGTGGGGAGTAGTATGGGGCGGTGAGGTCTTCAAGGGCAAGACAGCCGCCACGGAGGCAGGAGCATGCGGCACGACCGATGCTACTTTGGGCGGCTGGGCAAGAAGACCAGAGGTCAAGAAGCACTACGCCATTGGATGGACATCGTTGACCACGCCACCGAGAGCACCAGTGGTGGACGACGGCGAAGGCCTACGAAGGAACCACACGGAGCCGGCAAAGACACTGGCAAGGGCTGCCCACGCTGTGGAGAGTATGAGGTCGGAGTAATGGGCCATGGGTAGGTCGACCCAGTCCCAAGATCTTTCAAGACATCGGCGCACTGCCACCACCGAGTCCCAGCTGGGCGACTCCCGAAGACGAGTCCCACTGGCGACTTCGAGAAGGCTGAGTCCCACTGGGCACCTTTGAGAAGGCCGAGTCCCACTGGCGACCTTCGAGAAGGCCGAGTCCCACTGACGACCTTCGAAGAAACCGAGTCCCCTGATGGCGACTCAGCACTAAGCCGACCGGCTTATGACTCAAGGGGCCGACCGGAGTCGGCCTGCAACCTTCCACGAAGATCAATGCAGGTACAGCCCGCCGTGGCTGTCCCCTGACCACGAGAGGGGGGCATATACAAGTGAGCCGCGGCCACCAGAGATTCCCTGTGAGGCGCGCCCTGCCACATGCCACCGACGACCATGCACAGCACGCGAGCAC